>LBNU01029796.1:79259-105976 GCA_014162995.1 Artemisia annua
TATATATATATATATATATATATATATATATATATATATATATATATATATATATATATATATATATATATATATATATATATATTATATATCATATTTCATATATATCGAGTTTACAAAAATTGTTATACATAAGAAAATCTATCAGTAAACTATCATTTCATTCAATTTTCTTCATTTCCTTTTTTTTTTTTTTTTTAAAAAAAAAACCCCTTTTCATCTTAGTTGAATAAAAAAAAGTGTCACGCCTCACGCCTTAGCGCACCTTATTGCGCCTTTCCACGCCTCATCTCACTCCACGCGTTGAGCTGACACCTTGGTCTATGTGTAACGTGGAGGTCATGTCTCGCGCCTTTACGGCGCCTTTGCGTCGCCATGACGCACCTTTTAGAACCATGGATAAAACGATGAAAATCACTAGCTTTCAATGTCTGTCACATATATAATATGTTCACAGTCCTTTTTTTCTGGCACAAAATCAAATACCAAATGAATGTTGTCAAACTAGTCCAACCATAACCAAATTTAATTGAAGAATGCTGATTAAACTTGACAGATCTTTAATATATAAGCAAGTTGAAAAGAAAACAAAACCTCGTGCCTGGTAATACAAGTGAATTGCATATGGGCCTTAACAGGGCTTTATTGGGCCAAGACAATCAAGTAATATGGGACTATGGGTCTTGGTACCTGGCCTTTACATGTTTAAGTTTAAGAAGTCTACCTTGAGTGAGGACTCAGGAGTGCAATTGGTTCCTAAGACGAGGGAATTTGGTAAGAAACCCAGGTTCAAACCAGGATAAAAAGTAGAAACATAATCTAGTACTAGCATAAAAACTTGTTGAGCGTGAATCAACTGGTCGGGCCACTATCTGAGCAAGCATTGTATAAGCTTGATCTACCTCACATGATGAGCCTAAGGCGGTATGGTGTGGGCCGGTTAAGTTTGCTAGAATTCAACTCTCTCGAATATACATGAACCAATATTTTCTAATAAATGTGGCCCAAAACATATTAGTATGGGTCAAAAGTTTGTTGAGCTTGAACTTTAGTTTCAAGTAACCGAAACAAAAGCTTATATGGGCTAACAACTCTTCAAATTATTATTGGTGATTTTAGTGTCATAAGGTATATTTTGTGTAATTATGATTTACTTGAGATCAATGGCTTAGTCAGGTTTAGCTTATAGTCGAGTCATGAGATGCGGAGTGCACACTCGTTGCAGGTCAAGGGGCGGTTTTTCCCTCCAACGAGTTTTTCCCACTAAAAGACACAACTTTTTCCAACAGTTGTGACTCTTCCGGCCAACCGATTTTAACCGAATCTAACTTTCGGTTATGGTTTATATCACATGATTTGATCTCTTCCAACCATAACACGCATAACAACTATATGTGTATTGCTTCGTTCTCTTGTGCCTTAGAAACAAAGTGCGATTCTCGGAATTATCCAACTGAGGATTTCGTGACACCCGAAGCATATAGGGTCGAAATACTTCATTCTGAAAGTGATCTCTCGATTCAGAGAATATATCAGGATTATTTGATTATTACCACTCACACACACCCAAATTCTAACAATTATAAGGCAACGAACGACACGCATAGGAACCCACGATCACTTCTTCATTTCTATTCACAAGCGTATATATAACTATAAGATAGCATGTAGCAAGGAATCTCCCATTTTAATTGCCTGAAATAACCCCCATTGAATTTACACGTTATGACCCGTATCTCACAAGTTCAAGATCTGGTGTAAAATGCAACCAAAAACTGCATACTACGACTGTAGGAGATCTCTACACCAACAAATCAAAGATTATATAACCCCCTTCCCACAGACTCGTTGCTGACACAACGGACAAATTATAAGAAACAGTACAAACACGGGTCACCCTTATAAGTCATCTAGGTCACCGATGTTTTAAATATAACGACCCCTAACTATTGTTGTGATTGTAATTGATTGTGTATTATTGCTTACATTATCAAGCCATTTATAGGCATATTACAACAAGGTAATTAAGTAATTACAGGAGAGATTTATGGAGCTATATTAGGTAAATAGATTGATTGCAATATTCCTGTACATTCCTTCTATGTCACTTTGATTGACCCATTGATATTGGTGTCCCTTATACGCCCCCGCAAGATGGAGGATCCATTGGATACACCAATCTTGGATCGATTACGTAGAAATGGTGCTCTCGTCAATGGCTTGGTAAGCATGTCTGCAAGTTGATCTTGCGAGTTGATGTGAAGAACACGTAGGAGTCCAGCTGATACTTGTTCCCGTACAAAGTGATAGTCTAGAGCAACATGTTTCATGCGTGAGTGGTATACCGGATTTGCACATAGATACGTAGCACCTGTGTTGTCACAAAATAAGGTCGGAGTGTGGTTAGGGGTGACACCTAGTTCTTTAAGTAAGCTTTTAATCCACATGAGCTCAGCAGATGCATTGGCCAAGGCTTTATATTCGGCTTCTGTAGATGACCGGGAAACCTACTTTTGTCTTGTAGATTTCCATGAAATGATGTTGGTGCCAAGGTACAGAATATAAGCAGTAGTGGACCGACTGCCATCATTAACCCCACCCCAATCAGAATCCGAAAATGCCGAGAGAGTGAGAGAGGAGTTACGTTTTAAAAAGAGGCCGTGATGAATGGTGCCTTTTAGGTAACGAAGGACACGTTTTAGAGCTTTCCAGTGGGTTTGTCTAGGAGCATGCATGAACTGAGAGAGTTTGTTGATGGCAAAGGATATGTCGGGGCGAGTAAAGGCGAGGTATTGGAGAGACCCAACAAGCTTACGATAGGGAGTGGCATCAACTGAAGGAGATGAATCGTTAGGAGACAGGGGTTCCGTGGCACTAAGAGGCGTGATAACATCTTTTGCACCGTCCATACTAAATTGGTGGAGAATGTCTTGAATGTGACGATGTTGGGACAAGAAAAGACCCGCGGGTGTAGGAATTACTTCAACACCTAAAAAATGATGGAGCATTCCTAAATCCTTGATCGAAAATTTGTTGCTCAAAGCTTTGATAAAGTGGTCAAGGAACTCTGAATCATTGCCCGTGAGGACAATATCATCAACATAAACCATAAAGTAACAAGTGATATTATGGTGTTGATAGATGAAGAGGGATGCATCAGCCAAAGACTTTTGGAATCCAAACCGGAGAAGGAAGTTGGTGAGCTCAATGTACCAAGCTCGAGGAGCTTGTTTTAGACCATATAAAGATTTTTTTAGCTTGCAGATGTGATGAGGAAATTGAGGGTGAACATATCCAGGCGGTTGAGTCATAAAGACATCCTCATGAAGCGTCCCATGAAGAAAAGCATTATTAACATCCAATTGTCGTAATGGCCAGTTTTTGGAGAGAGCAACTGAAAGAATGATACGAATGGTAACGGGTTTTGTGACGGGACTAAACGTATCAAAATAGTCTTTGCCATATTGTTGAAGAAATCCTTTTGCAACGAGACGAGCTTTGTATTTGTCAATGGAACCATTAGGATTACGTTTGATGCGAAACACCCATTTGCATCCAATGGGTGTGTGAGAGGTGGGAGGTACAAGTTCCCAAGTCTGATTTTGGATAAGAGCGTTAAACTCAGAATCCATAGCACTTCGCCATTGAGGGTCTTTGGATGCTTGAGTATGAGTTGTTGGTTCAAGGGTAGGTGGAAGAGGATGGAGTGTGGTCGTGTTAACAAGGCTGGAATTGAAGTATTTGGTGTTTGGTTTTCTTGTTCGTTGTGGTCGAGGGTTAGCTTGAGGAGGAGATGAGGGTGTAGTAGAGGTGGAGGTGGTATTGGGTGGTGATGAGACAGGGAGTGGGGATGGAGGCGATTGAGTGACCAGTGAGGAGGTGGTTGTCGAGAGGTTGGTAGGAGAAGGTTCTGATTGAGGGTTCTATGTTTTGGGTGGAGGTGGATATTGGGGTATTAGAGAAATTAGTATTAGAGGATTGGTGAATGGGTGTGGATGTAATATTGGGAGGTAAGGAAACCTGAATGACAGGAGGTGAAGTTTTAAGGAGTTGTGATGTAGGGTGTACAGTAGATAGAAAGGAATCAGATGTGGGTAGTGTAAAGGATGGTTGGGTTTCTGTATGAAATGGGAACATATGTTCGACAAACTCAACGTGACGGGAATGGTAAAGACGATGGGAGATGGGATCATAGCACTTGTATGCGGATTTTGAAGAGGAGTATCCAAGGAAGATACACTTGATGGATCGGGGATGTATTTTGGATGAAGCATATGGACGCAAGCACGGAAAACACAGGCAACCAAATGGTTTTAGTTTTGTGTATGTCGGCGATGTATTATATAACCGGTCGTATGGTGATTTGAAGTCAAGGATTTTTGTAGGCAAACGGTTGATGAGGTGGACAGCGGTTTGGAATGCGTGGGACCAAAAAGATAGTGGTAAATTGGCGTGATGGAGAAGTGATAAACCGGTTTCTACAATGTGGCGATGGCGTCTTTCAGCGACACCATTTTGTTCTGGGGTATGTGGGGGGGTGGTGAAGTGAGAGATCCCATTTTGTTGCAGATAAGGAGTAAGTCCAATATATTCACCGCCGTTGTCAGAGAAAAGTGAGACTAGAGGAGTGTGAAAAAACTTTTCAACTAATGTTTTAAATTGAGGGAATAAGATTGAAACATCTGATTTTCGTTTCATTGGATACAACCAAGTGTATTTTGAGTAAAAGTCAACAAAAATGACATAATAAGTATAGCCATCGTTTGAGATTTGAACCGGGCCCCAAACATCTGAGTACACAAGTTCTAAAGGCTTGGAAATTTTAAAGGAATTTTCACCAAAGGGCATTTTATGACTTTTATTAATTGAACAAGCATCACAATGAAACAGATCAGTGGACATTTTATTATGAGAGATTCCTAAATGCTTAAGTAAGAATTTAAGAACTTTGATTGACGGATGTCCAAGCTTGTGATGCCATGAGAGAATTGATTCAGTTGACTTTGTGGTTGAATTGATTTGTGGGAGACAACGAAGCGAATTTATGGCTGCATAGTAGACATCATTAACGTTCACTCCCCGCATTAGATGCGCCCCCGTGCGAAGATCCTTAACCAAAAAATGATAAGGGAAAAATTCAACCGAAACATTGTTAGATTTACATAGCTTTGCCACAGAGATAAGATTATTACGTAATTGAGGAACGAAAAGGACATTTTGTAAATTTAATGAACGAGAATGAGTGGGAAGTGAGGTGTGACCAGTATGAGAGATGGGTAGACATTTACCATTGCCTAACACGATTTCGTCTGGCCCTCCGAATTCTGATAGGGTGTGTAATGAGGAGCGGTCAGATGTCACATGGTGGGACGCCCCACTGTCAAACATCCACGGTGGTGTTGGTGAAGGTGTAGTAGCCGTGGAGTAGTTGATCGTCGGAGTTGATGGGGAAGCCGAGGAGATAGTAATGTTGTTTTCTTGAAGAAACCGTGCCAACTTTCTGCATTCTTTAGTGTCATGTCCTGCAAAATTACAATATTGACAGAACAGAGAGTTACGGTTACCACGCGAATTGTAATTAGACCCACTGTTGTGGGTTCGAGATTTGTTATCCCTTGGCCCGAAGTTATTGGATCGAGTATGATTTCGTGAGTCATAACCAGTGCGTCCCGTATAGCGAGAGGGCTGTTTCTGTGTCTGATTAACAGTAGCAATAATGGGTGCCGGTTGGGTTTCTTGCAAAGACCGTTCATAATCAACAAGTTTTGCAAAGAGATCGGAAAAAGTGAGAGGTGTATCCCTCACTTTAAGAGCAGCAGTTATGTGCTTGTAATCGTCCCCGAGTTGTGTCAGGATGTGAACGATCAGATCTTCATCATCAATTGGAGCTTGTGCCAAGGCTAATTCATCAGCAATACCCTTCATTTCATGAAGGAATTCAGCCATCGGTTTTGCGCCTTTAGGGTTCTTAGCAAGTTTTGATTTCAAGGAAATGATACGGGATCTTGAAACGCTAGCATAGCTATCGGTCAGGCATTTGAATACCTGATGAGCGGTCTCGGCTGAGGAGACGATAGGTTGAATTGTGTCGGAGCAGCTACCGAGAAGAGCACCGAGAAGAATTTGATCTTGACGGTACCATAAGTTATAAGCTGGATTTTCTTTGCCTTCAAGGGTTTTTGGTGGTGGTTTAGTTTTGCCATCGACATATTGGTCAAGATCGAGACCAATGAGGGTGGATAGAACTTGCTTTCTCCATACAGGAAAGTTGGTTGAGGTGAGTTTGATGGGAAAGTGGGTATGTGTAGTGATTTCAACAATGGAGGTAGGCATGATTAAAAATAATTGGAGTGGATAATTTGGATCGTGAGAGCTCAGAGGAGAAAAAGGGCTCTGATACCATGTTGTGATTGTAATTGATTGTGTATTATTGCTTACATTATCAAGCCATTTATAGGCATATTACAACAAGGTAATTAAGTAATTACAGGAGAGATTTATGGAGCTATATTAGGTAAATAGATTGATTACAATATTCCTGTACATTCCTTCTATGTCACTTTGATTGACCCATTGATATTGGTGTCCCTTATAGTTTTCCTTTGTCACTTTTCTTTATTTCGGCTTTTTATTTCATAGCTAGGCTTCTAACGCACACTACCTCTATGTATTAGATGCTTTTTTAGAAGAGAATATACACAATGTGTTTTAACCGAATGTACTTGTTTAAGAAAATAAAGAATCTATAAAGGTGATTCAAGTGTACATATTTGTTTTTATAAATAAATACTAGTATAATTAAAAAGTTATAGACTTATAGCTTCACAAGCTTTGATTTACTTAAGAGAAATGATACATGGACTTAATTTTGGACCTAATCATGGACCTAAAAACATGTGGCAACATCCTGACGGGTTGTAAAATAAGTGGGTCCCTCTCTGCAGCTATCAGGATGATGCCATGTGTTTTTAGGTCCACGATTAGGTCTACAATTAGGTCCATGTATCATTTCTCTTTACTTAAAACATGGTTAAGTTTGGAATGTATCTCAAAAGCTTTACTTAAACATACCTTGATTTATGAGAATGACACAAACTTAAAACTTTGTGATAGCTTTATACACTACCTCCATAATAAAGAAGAAAAAACATAATCATTTCTTTCTAAGCATAATGTAAAGTATAACATTATATTATTTAAAGTGATAATTGATTAAACGTATCATGGTTCTAGGTCATGTTTGGTTTTTATCTGTTTTTATCAAGGTTTCAAAAATCGCGAATCGTTAGTCGGACGGTCGATTCTCTTGTAGCTTGTAATCGATCTAGGCAGGATTAATCGGTGATTAATCGGATTGGTATTTCCGACAAGTTTTCGATATTTTCGGCAGTTTTATGTATTTTCGACAAGTTTTATATATCTCCGACAAGATTTGTCTTAAAAAATCATCTCGTAAGATATAAACAATGACTATAAATTATTAAAACTATTTTACGATAAGTTTGGGTATTTCTGGCAAGATTTGAAGATTTCTGACAAGTTTGACCACTGTTGACCGTCATTTACTGATGTTGACCACGATTGATCTATTTTTTTGACCGGTTTACAAAAATCGAAAATGTTAGTAGCCTTGCCGCGCTTAAGCGGTGATTAATCGGCCATACATTTTGCAGCACTGGTTTTTATGCTCGCTGTCAAGTGATGTATTAGGAAGTCCAAATTTTATTTTACCAATTGTATTATTAAGTGGTAAGAGTACTTTGCTTCTTGGGTTCGATGGTATTTTTCTAAGAGCTAATTCATTGTTAGATTATTTCATTCGTAATTTTTAATTTCTAGACTATTACGGAGTAAGTCTTAATACTTTTTGGCTCGCTTTGATGACTCAAATTTGTTGTTTAGTGTCGTTGTAAGTTGTACCATATCGATAGTAATTAATGAATATACCACGGATTAGTTATTATTAACTTTTTATATTAACTATACTCACATACATGCCTTAATTTATACGTTGATGGTTAAACGTAATTATTTACAAGGTGGTATAGTGGTAAGGCGGTCATAAAGTCTTGTAAGAGAACATTGTTCAAAACTTTTTAACATTTTTTGATAAATATTTTTCATAATATTATTAGTTTCCAAAACTTTCGGGCCATGAAAAGTCTCAGAAAACTATAACAGAATATACTGGTGTGGCGCTATATCATATCATGGCCCAAAAAGTCTCGAACTCATCGTATAGCCACATAAAAAGAATCCCTGTGATTAGCTTACCTGTTTAAGTCGATGATTATTGATAAAACAGGATTTTAAAACTAATTACCAACTCACAATAATTGAGTTTGGCAGTCAAGAAAGCTAACATTACCAGGGTATTTATTGGGCAATGATACCAAGTCACCTAAATAAAAATACAGTAATAGAATAGCACACGTCAAAACCTATATTGAGAAAGAGAAGAACAATACGTACATTTTGTCAAATTATTCTTGTCTAGCTATGTATAAAAAAAGTTATTAAAAGATCGATTGGGTTCAATAAAATAATGATAGATTCAAGTAATTGCATGTGAAATGTGACACACTTGGTCACGTGTAAGGACAAAAATTACACGTGAGATTGGAACCAATGTGATCAGGAAAATGTCCACTACTACTCGACAGTACTAATGGTACCTACGTATTAAATATTGTAAAAAGGATCTAGTATCAATAACACTTTTTGCATGTACGATTACATTCTACAATCTTTTGTAAAATAATACTAGTACAATGATTCGTTTTAAAGGGGATTGATTTGCACATCACATTTTTTATTCTTTCACCACATTATGTGCATTACAGCGTTGCACGGTGTGTGCAGTTTTGGAGTTGACGTAGTTCTATTACCGTCTTGTCATCTTGGGTTGGGAAGGATACGACATGCTCAATTCAAGGACACACAATTTCAAGCTCAATTTAAGGCTTTCAAAGCTCTGACACTTTCTGTCGCATTTGTTCTATCATTTGTTTACCAATTATTTTCACTTTCTTTAACCGTACTTAGGTCGCTCCTCGTTTGTTCGGCAGAGGCGTAGAGCTATCTACTCGGTCGCGACTGGCTCTGCTACGCTAGGTTCTCCCAATGGCGCTATGCATCGTTCCCTTCGGTCGAGCGAATCCCATTGTTCCGGTCCGAGAATCCTTTTCTTATCTATCTATTTTCGTAAATGAAGAAGATAAGTGAGAGTTTACTGACTGCATCTTTTAAGAAGGGCTTGGAAGAAGAAATAGAATCTTCTTTCTTTAAAAATCATAAAAAAAAAAACTGTATTACCATGTTAATAAAGTAAGAATAATGCAACTTTAAATAAATATTATTGCCCCATATAATCGTTGGAATTGAACAGTTTATGTGTAAAAATCACAATAAACATAGTAAAACGCGAGCATGTTATACCCGTTATGTTCTATTCATTGAATATTACAATTTATTATGTGAATTATGTATATTTAAATTTAAAATTATAGTTTAACTATAAATAAAACATTTATTCTTAATATATATAAACAAATAATGTTTGTCATCAAGACCATTTTATTGGTATTACCATAATATGAAACTTTTTGACTTTCTTCTTGCATGTGTAGCCTGTAGGTTCATTGCCAAACAAAAAAAATACACTCTTAATTTGCATGATCCCTTTTTAGTTGAAAAAGAAAACATCGATCACAGATAATAAAATTATGGTCATTTTCCTAACAAACTAATTAATTTACTACTACTTTATTCACCACAATATGTGTATTAGTGTATATATATACGTGTATAACATAGGACAAAAAAGAAAATCATTCTAAGCCATGGCTTTCTTAACAAAATGTTCCTTTATTCTATATCTAGTGTTACATCTTTCAATGTTTGCAAACAGTTTTGATACTTTATCTTTAGAAACCAAAACTCCGCCTTCGAGCAAATGGTTTGAATGATACACAGTTTATCTCGTCGATCAACATGTCCCGGGGCTAATCTATTTGTGGACGTATAGTCTGGACTGGGTCAGGAATAGGCCAGGCCCGGCAGACAGCGGCCCACTCTACGCCTAAACCCTATTTCATGCCCTATAAATATATGGCTGGGATTCCCTTCTTGAGGACACAACACAACAGGTTAATGAAAACCTAACTCTTGTATGCTATATCGCATCAATACTAACTTGACCGTCGGAGGTGGATCCCGGGGCTACGGCCTCGGGTCCACTCCTGACGGGTTCTCTTTGTTGACAGGTCTACTCAGGGCTCGAGAAAACGAAAAACGGCCCAGGGAGAGTCGTTGGATCCAGCCCGCGCCAGATTATGTATCAACAAGATGGCGCCATCCGTGAGACATGACTACGACAAGTTTCGTGCTCTCACATCACCGGAAAGCAACCATCGAGTTCAAAAGCCGATAATTTTAGAACTTTGTATTTTTTTTGGTTGCACTTTAAAACCCGGCCGATGTGGTATTCATGCGTTAAGATATGTTATCTTTTTAAAGATTCATAAGATTTTATGTAAATCTTTTAACTTGGTAAACACGATTTTATCTATAGTCGCACTAAGTCCGCATGATCGGACCTACTTTATCTTTTCGCCGCGAATTAATTCGCGCACATAATGTTTTTACGGTTGGTATGCTTGTTTGCACGTTTGAACAACGCAGTCACGATGAATCTACCCGCGTTAGGCCGTGCGTTCGGACATCTTCGCATATTAGCTACAAACAGGCACCACGATGCTAGTCAATCGCCATGAGCGCACTGGACAAAAGTCGTGGTCATGTTATGTTCATCTGCGATCATCCTAACACGTTCGGGTCTATGTGGTCACGATACATCCATCTGCGTCTGTGCGTGCGATTGAAACTATTAGTCGCGGTCACGGTCACGGTGCGATTGAAACAACAATTCATTATTTATGTAGTTTGTAAAACCTCACGATAGGTGTAATTCACACTACTACTTCTCTTATGTGTTAATTTCACATGCTATGTGCTATATATTGCTTCACGCTAATCTTTTACTTCATTAGGTTTTATATGTTGCGATTCGCGGCATATACTTTTAATATTTGCATTAAGTGTTTTTCAGGATTTGAATAACTAAGTTTAATGCTCCTACAAGAGTAGCACCATCAAACTTGGGGGGCTACCAGGGTATATAATACCATTGTTTCTGCACGCGTCACTCAGGGGAGACGTCCTCTGATGCGTGGTTTTGTGACCTTACAACAGGTTTTACCTCTCGAGGGATCTCAAGAGGCTTACAACCCCACCAGGCAGTGTACCTGACCGATGTAGTATAGGATAGTGGTAAGTACGGGGGATTGATCGTTCTCTCACAGGGAATAGTGTTCGTTAGGATAGAAAAGCTACTCTAATAGGTCTAAGGGTGGAAGGAAAATGCTTCCAATCTGATGATCAATAAAGAAGTCATATATGAGAGAATCAAATGTAAAAAACTTTTAAACTAGAACGATTTTGGATAGAGTTTCAAGGGGGGTCCGCGGTGATAAACTGACATGATGATATCATCTCCTGAGAACAAGAAGAAAATCTTGAATTAATGTCTTATAAACACTTCGTGGTTTATACAGATTCAATTTTAAAAGATAACAAACCGAAACCAGCTTCCTAGATCTGTTAAACTTAACATCCTTCAAATCTTCAGTCATCATCCTACAAAGACAACATTAATGGAAGATCAAGAAATGGTTATTCATGTGTTAAGGGCTGTTAGTGGTTTACTTTGGGCTTGAACCCAAGAAATCCAACTTTTCAGCCAAGAAATTCACATCTTCAACTCCTGAGTTTTCATCAACTCGTTCACTAAATAACTCTTCCCAGAATTCGTCATCAAGTTCTCTAGTGCCACCTTTGAATTCAAGCTCGTTACTTTCTTCCTCTTGATTCCTTTTGTGTCTACCAAACCCTTGCATTTCTAAAGCAAGTGCTTCGAGCTCAGACACTTCAATTGTGGAAGGATCCGTGAAGTCTTCAGGTTCGGCTTTAATAAGCTTTGACCCACCACTTGATTCGCCAATTTGGTTCATGAAAGCTTCTTGAAGTTCCTTTCCTTTACCATGTTTGACTAACTTCCGAATAAAATCAGGATTTTGCATCGCTTTTGCCAAGAACCTCATCATCTTTCGCTGTTTTTCCTCAGTTCCTTGTAATTTAACCTCCATAGCTTGAATTTGGGCTCGTGTGTTTTGTTGTTGCTGTCTGAGTTTCACTAATTCCATCATGAGAACCTCTTTTTCGTGTTTTAGGCGGCCGACTTCATCTGATCCAAATGTTGCAGTTTCGGAACCAGGACTCTGAGTTTGTTGTGGAGATAATGACTGGGAAGGTGCTCTTTTTCTCTTGATGTTCTTCAAGACATGCCTTTGGCCTCTAACGAATGTTTCATTTGCAAACTCCCATATATCAGGATCTATCTTTCTAAAACCCTGCATTCAGAAACCGAAAGCCTGAAGCTAACAATTTCCAACAAAATAAAATAGATCAAGGGGTATTTACCATTTTATCGGCTATTACAAACGTAATATGCAACAGTTACTATCATAACCCAAAGCCCTAAAAAAGATAGTGGTAGTTTCAGGATATTAATCTAAGGTATGCAGTATCATAAATACATATAAAAACCCCGTAAGCTATTCATTGAGGCAGGTTATGAAAAAACAACAGATATGAAATTGTGGTGATTCTAACTTATATGGATTAAAACTCTAATATAGCTTACGAGAAACATCAGAAATATAAATATACCTTAAACTATTATACAATTGTTAAAAATATTACAGGCTAATTACTGTTCATTAGAAATTTAAACACCATTTTGACCTTCCCGTTTCACCTACACCAATANAAAACATGCAACAGTTACTATCATAACCCAAAGCCCTAAAAAAGATGGTGGTAGTTTCAGGATATTATTAATCTAAGGTGTGCAGTATCATAAATACATATAAAAACCCCGTAAGCTATTCACCGAGTCAGGTTATGAAAAAACAACAGATATGAAATAGTGATGATTCTAACTTATATGGATTAAAACTCTAATATAGCTTATGAGAAACATCAGAAATATAAATATACCTTAAACTATTATACAATTGTTAAAAATATTACAGGCTAATTACAGTTCATTAGAAACTTAAACACCATTTTGACCTTCCCGTTTCACCTACACCAATATATCTAACATAAGGTAGGTACATAGCTCAAACACGAAAGTAGAATCCTAAACAAGATCCAATACAACAATATCCAAAACAGGGGACAAACTTCGATGGCTATGTGTAAACGCAATTGCATGTAAGCACCAAACATAATACCTCAAAGTTAGTAGATGACTAATTATAATCAAACATTACATACATACAATTTACTTACTTATGAATATTCTATGTTTTTCATCTTTTTATATTTTATCTTAGTTTTAGTTTGGATTTTGATTATCGCTTTGCATGATTTTGGCTTTTTGATAGTGTCTTTGTATGATTTTGGTTTTTGATTTGTTCCTTAAGTCGTTTTTTTATAACACGGCACAAGTTTTGCATGCCTAATCTATCCAGTATTTTGATGATTCTGTTCTTTTTTGCATGTTAGCAAGGAACATATGTATTTGATGTAGGATTTGCTAATTTGAGTTATTTGGTGGTGAGAGTTGTGCTACAGCAGTATTTGTTGTATCTAATAATTGTAGGATTTGCTAATTTGGGATTGGGGAAGGAGTATTAGGGGTAGAGTGTGTAAGGAGCTAGACGATTTAGTTTGTGTTTTGCAAAATATTGTTGTATCTAATAATTGTAGAGATAGATGGAGGTGGACGCTCTTCAATGATGGTGAGTTCAAGGTCAAAGAATTATCAAGAATGGTGGAGGAGAAGATTCTTCATGTGGAAAATGGTGGTCAAGGAACTCTTTGGAATAATTTGATACCGAAAAAGGTTAACATATTCGTGTGGAGAGCTTTGAAAAGAAGACTTCCGGTACGTGAGGAGCTTGATAGAAGAGGTATAGATTTGGACTCGATGCTTTGTCCAAGTTGCAATAATGTGGTGGAATCATGTGCTCATTGTTTGGTCACTTGTGACCTTGCAATGAGTGTTTGGAATAAGGTCTTTTGTTGGTGGAAGAGGGGGTGCGTTAATGCTTTTTCACTTGATGAATTTTTTTCATCCAATGGAAACGTTAATGTCCCTAATATCTTATCTCGTGTTTGGCAAGCGGTTATTTGGACATCCGGCTACTACATTTGGAAAGAAAGGAATGCTCGTGTGTTCGGTAAAAAAGCGGCAAGTACTAATAAAATTGTGCAAGATATTCAACTAAAAAGCTATGAATGGATTGTTCGAAGATCTAATAAGTACAAAAGAATGGATTGGCAGCAGTGGTTAACTAATCCTGTGAGTTGTCAAATATAATTTGATAGCGCCTCCGATCGGGTAATCTGCAGCAGCCTACTGGTTATTCTGAATAAGTTTTTGTGTGTCAGCTTGAGTTCCAGTGTGAAATATATGCCTCAGTACTGTCAATTTTCGTTTGTGCGAGTGCTGGTATCTCCGTGCTAGTATTTTTGGTTGTTGCATCACAACAAATAGTGTGGTTGGTAGTGTCTTTGGTGGGCCTATGTTCTTCCTCCTAATTCTCATCTTTTGACTTAGCCTAGTGGCATGTCGTATGATATTTCCAGGTGGGGCTTGAGTTAAATGTTAGAGTGTTAGTGAGTTAGGGGGTCCCAAGTCTATGTGTCATAGTATTTAGCTGTAGTGAGTTAGTTCGGATTTGCTTCTGTATTTTGTTTTGGGTTATGCTGGGCCTGTGGTCTGCGCGCTTTCTTTGTCGGGTTCCTTTTCTTTAAGCGTCTTGTTTGGAGAGGGGGAATGCCGTATGTTTGTATCTTTCTTGTTTGTGTTTATATATTTTGCTGCCTTTCAAAAAAAAATTTGGTGGTGAGTCGAAGGATGCCCAAAATGCATTTGATCATATGTGGAGGGTCTAAGAATAAGAAAGATGGATGTCATAAAATCATTGGTTGACTATAAGGTAATGACTTTCATCAAGAACGATATCGCAGGTTTGTTTATTCATGAATCACTGATTATGATAATGATTATCTATTTTATGTCTTTTTTGCTATCTTTTGTAAAACGTGTGCATAGATAAACGATTGGCGCTAATCCCGCACCTTAAGGATTTAAATATTTTTAATGTTTATAGAAAAGGTAGGTTACTGAAAACTTGGGATTGTCATGCATTGTTTTTTGACCAACTGGGGCTTTAAGTTGGAATACCATAATTCTCATCTTACCCATGGTTATGTGTGAACGTATGAATATAGGAAGAACAGTTTTTATATGTCAGCGGCTTTAAAAATGTAACTCTAATGATATGGACACATGGTTTATATTCTGCAGGTAAATACATACATGTCCTTTGGTTAAATGGAGAATGGTTTTGGTTGTGAGCAAGTTAATAAAGAGTGGATCATAATTGCATAAGACAAGTTATTTGCACCTTCAATTGCATATTTTACCAGGGTACATCCTTTATATGTGTTTGTTTGTCTTGCTATATTGTAGCCAAATCCATGCATATGCTTTGTCATATCAAAGTTCTTCAATGATGTTGTTTTATGCTGCCTTATTGAGTATGTTCACTGTATTTTATTTTTTCTGTTCTGTAATTTTGAATTTAAGTTGTAAATATATATATGCTTTGGGTGAGCTAATGATGTTGTTTTGATGACAAGTTTACAGTTCATAAAGAGCAGTTAGTTGTTCTGTTTTATTGGTGGCGGTGTCCATCCGGATGAGAAATAAACGTTAGACAAAATATCAACCTATGGTTTAACTAAGGATCCTTACATTGAACTATAAGAAGAAAATTTAATTCAAATAAAGTTGGAGCATATATTATGAATGCAGGAAGTTTAGTTGCGTTATTATTCAAGATTCAAATTAATTGTTTGTTTATTAATCGGGTATTGGCTCATAATACAAAGGTTAGTCTTTATATAAATGATATACATGTATCATTCGTTTGCGCAGAGATGTTACGTTTACTTATGACTTATAATACGTTGCTTTGGGTAATAATTTTATCTTAAACTGGCGAAATCAAAAAATTCAGCTAAGAATGAAACATGTCTAATGCATTAAGTGTGTTGAAAGATCCCTGCGTCTCTTTTTGACTATGATTTATTTATCTTTGAAATATTATTTAGACAATTAATATGTGTGGGCGAAACAATATGCCTAGCTTCTTTTCATCCTCTCTAAAAAGGATTCTCTTCAACCCAAGTACACAAGTACCTGTAGGTATATACCTGAGTATATCACAAATCATTGGGACTTACGGGGTGTTAAGGTTAGTTATCAAAGTAATATATCTCAATATTTTGCTTTCTTACAACTATTTACTCATTTTATTTGATATATATGATTACTATTGTTGTAACTAATCGAACATATCTAAGAGTGTACAATGTTAACTTCAAGATGTATGACTTAGAGGATTTTCAGATAGTTATTATGAGTAATTTGGTACGGGCAAGTCGGTTTTTTTTTGGTTATATGCAACTTCTAGGTTCAATTTTTTATTTTTTTTGTAATGCTTGCATAATGTAAGGCCTTCATGGTTTCAGGTTTTGTCTGATGTATCTTAGATGTTGTAGCTGTTTGGGTTAATTTTTTGGCCCACGTTTTAACTTTGTTTCTCTTATATATATTAACTTTGGTATAGTTGGTCTCATTCTTCTTGTTGTATAGCTGGTTCCCTTATCTTGAAGTGTCATCACAATAAAAGCTGTAGAGTTAAACTTACAACCTATGTCCGCAGCGAAGCGCGGTGCTTATAATCCTCGTTTAATACAAACTAAGAAGGCAAGTGCACTTACAGATAAAGGCTCATCCTAGTTATATGCCCAGCCACCACCAAGGTGGTCGAGTGTTCAAGCACCTGGATCCCGAGTTCAAACCTCACCAGGTACACATCTTTGTGGTGGCCATGAAAAGGTTTTGTTGGGCCAATTCAGCGACCAAGATCTCTGACTAGATTTAAACATAAATTAGACTGAGTATAAGAAGACTCACTGATAAGGAATAGCGAGCAACCTCAACAAAGTTCAAATCAGATACATCGTCAAGGAATCGAAGATAACTTGAAGACATACTCTCTAGTTGATGCGGAGTCAGCTAAGATGTATAAGGAACTACAATCAGGGATAGACAATACCCCGATGAACCTATCAACTCTATGATTCATCCAACAAAGCTTAGCTTGAAATATCTCTTAGATATTTAGGTGGGAATTTTCAAAATTGCAAAAGAGCGAGATAAAATGCATCCTTGAGAAAGTCAAGACAAGTACGAGTTGGTGATAAGACAGTGAACAGTTGACAACACTGTTCACTAAACTAAGGTTGTTATGTTTTCAAGAATAGAAGCATTCAATGAAAGATGTACTCCATTAAATGTTTGACACGTCTCAACAACCCTCACGTGACATACTCGTTTGTCTCCTATATAACGAGAATGTTGGTTATGTATCATTTAAGAAAAGTATTTACTCTCATTTGAACTCGTGTAGTACTTGATCCAATTAGCAACAAAGTTTACTTGCGAACTCCAACCTTTGTTTGAGTTTGCTTGATCATAGAACTAAACCTATCGTCATTCAATTAAGTATTTATCCGCATAGCACTTTGTAATTCTTTGATTCATTCTAACAAGAATTATACGATTGAAAAGTTTATCTTTGTGTATTGCATTTAAACCTTTTTAACCTTTGTTTCTTAAACAAGTCATGGAATAAGGAACCACAGTGTTATATTATAGTAGCAATTCTTAGTGGGCTAAAGTGTAAACGGTCTATGTATAGACTTGAGGTGGAAAGATCGAAGCTTTAGGGTTTTCTAAAGGTTAGTAGATAAATCTTTACAAAAAGCGGGTTTAACACACAACTTGTGAAGCTTTTTGAAAAAGTTAAGTCTTTATGGTTTCTAAAGGGTTAAATCAAATTGACAAGGTTCAGACAAAAATGGCTAATACGAGTACAAGGTCTAACATTGAAACGATCGATGGTTTTGGTGTACAAAAGCATGGAGGTTCTAAACAAGTTGGATTCAAGCAACTTGGTCCTGGTGTTAAAACAGGAGTACATGATTAAAAGTGTGTTTAATTTGAGCTAGAAATGCAGGGAGCTCAGGAAAATCGTAAACTGAGGTAATTCAGGATAGTAACGATGATGTTGTAGTAAAGTTAGTTGAAGGTTAAACAACTTAAAGAAAAGACAAACACGGACTAAGGTACACCTTGGCACAAAGGTGGACCAGACATTACGGAAACAGAAGTACCTGGTCAAGGGGTTGTAGAGGGTAATGTTGATGAAAAGAAGAAAGTGAAGTAGTTCTAAAGAAGCTAACTTGATATTTACTAAGGTACAATGCATGTTCACAAGGTGGTCCGTGTTTCGAGGTTCCAACATTGGATAGAGATGTTGAGTATCGGTATAAACTAAGAATCAATACTAAGGCGGAAATTGTTATATTATAGTAGCAGTTCTTAGTGAGCTAAAGTATAACTTGTCTATGTATACGGTTTTAACTGTACTTAGTTAAATAGAGTTATGGTTAGACTTAAACTAGGATTGCTTGGTGTGCAAGGCAAGCAAAGATACTTTGGAATTCTAATTCCATAGGGATTGTACCCCTACATTTCTATAAAAGGAGGTGAGGAGGGATTCTAGTTTGTACATTCTTCCTTGCTCATTCGTTAATTAATACAATGTACATTTAGGGTCACGTGTGTGGTTACTTTGAGTTAGGGCCGAGCAAAATCAACCAAAAACCAAACTGAACCGACAAACCGAGCCGGACATGCCTGACCTTATTCGGTTCGGTTTTGGGTTTTGTATAATTATTTCGGTTTTACTATGTTCGATTCGGGTCAAAACACACCTATTATGTTCGAACTAGCTAAACCGACCTGACCCGAACTTATTCAGTTCGGTTTCGGTTTTACTCGGTTTGGTTCTCAGTTCACGTTTTACCCTTAACTTGTTTTCGAGTCGGGTAAGGTTCCGTCGGGTCTGTTCGGGTTTGGCCTGTTGCTCATCCCTACGTTGAGCCAATATTTCGCGCTAGCTTTAAAAGTTTGTTGGTTGTTTTTAAGTTTTTTTGCAACACACAAGTTTCAAACCTCACATGTCAAAGCCCTCCCGAATAACATTCACATGAAAAACCTCATCTATTTTTACTCTAATTATTATATGCCACTATGATATTCTCAAGTCTCAACTATTGGTACTGGGATTATTAGCCTCCGTTTCAAGAGAACTCTTGTCGGCCAGTAGATTTAATTAAAGCCATATTTGTAGATCAAGCAAATATAAGTAACAATTAGCTCCTCAAATGTACCACTATAAATCATACCAATTAGCTCTAATATGTACATCTTACTTAATTCCTGTAAATCACAATAGCAACACTAAAACAGAGCAAGTAAAACAACATAATAGTCACATCTAAGTTTGTGGGCACACGAACATGGGCCAATATCATCTATGCATACAAAAAAGTACTGTACCAGATAGGAGTTGAGGGACTTACATAAGTATTGAGCTGCCTCACAAAGCTAGAGAAATTATTATGCTTAAAATATCTTGGCAAAAGATTAGTAGAGAAAGCCTGTGGATCCAAGACAACAAAGCTTTGACCACCTCTGCTCCAACAAATAATATCATCTATACTTTTATCTTCCACCATATCATATACTTTTGTCAAAAATGGCGGTGGCCCTGCATCATGTAAACCCTCCATTGGTTGTGGTATTTGCACACTCATCATCTGCCTTGCCCCTCTACCATCACCACTTCCACTACCACTACCAGTAGATGGGTTCTCTTCTTTAACAACTGAGTAAAAAGGATTCATAACAGTTCCTATAAATCACTACTAAAGAAAAAATCTTAACTATAAGAAACAAGTTCACAAGGTTATCTTCAAAATCTTAAATGGGTTCATCAAAATCTGCAAGAAAACCCATGATACAAAGTAATTGATAAAAATTTGCACTAAAACAATAAAAACCAAACAACTTATACCAAGATGAATTACAACTGAAGAAACTATTCTATGAAATCTCAAAATGCGGTTTCTCAAAATTTGCAAAAAAACCAACCAAAAAAAAAAAAAAAAAAAAAAAAAAAAAGCTCTTTCAGACAAAAGATGAACACTAAGTGGTTACTTCAAGATTCAGTTTAAGTTAAAAATAGAAACATTTTGACAGCAGTAATAATCATTGCTGACACTCTATCTTCTTTTAGAAAGCTTTCTATTTAGAACTATATTTGTTGATTTTATTTTATTTTTGTAAAATTTGAGGTCGGCAAAGAATTTGCAAAGGCTAAAAATTGGAAGACGAATGTTCTAGACACATCTAAATGGGGAACCTTCTCTTGATCCTCATTTTAATAATTTTTTTATTTTTCAATATATGAATTTTTTTATTGGTTAATTCTCATTATTGAATTCAAACAAGTTGTGTCATGGTGGGGTTATATTCTTATGAAATGATGAAGATTTGACGTTATTGTTTTATTATCTCATTTTGTGTTTTTCTTTTAATCTAAACCCATGAAAGGACTCCACAAAATTTAACCCCACAATCATAAAAAACCATGTGGTTTTTTGTATTTGCCTTGTGCGTTATTAGTTTACGTAGATCATTGCTAAAACCTCATATAATATCTTTTTATTAATCATCATACACACAACAATATTATATTTTTTTTCACTTGTTCTCTCTCTGTATCCAAATCGTCAGTTTTGACACTTTTCAGGACCATGTGAGTAGAAAGATAAGTAAGAGGTTTTGGTAGGAGGATTTAACATTTCTCCTTTACACCACTGGTTACTTTATTTATACTATTTAAAAAAAAAAAGTGATCGGCACACTAATAAATTTGATTGGGACACTCAATTTACAAACAGTTAAACTAGTTTATATTTACAGTACAACTGCTTAATGCATATTTTAGAGTGTCTCAATCAAATATGAGAGTTTTTAAATCACCTCTCTTTTAAAATAGAAGACTTAAATTTTTAAGCAATACACTTACTAATAATGAAATATAAATTATATCTGAAAAATTAAGTATCTTAAATTTGTAAACTTGTAACGGCCCTTCATAAATATTTAATAAATGTTATTTTTAAAACATCATTATAATGACAAATACATGTTATTATACATATTGTACAAACTAATAAAACACACAAAGCTTCATACAATATATATGAAAACAAGTTGATGGTATATATGGTTTTAAAAACCGGACCGGATCAATGGGTTCAACCAGTTTAACCAGGAATCGGTGTCACCACCAGTTCGGCTAGCCAAAAAAAGCCGTCCGAAAACGAACCTGAGAGAAGCGTCGGAATCGGTAAAAAGAGATTAATCGGGTCGGACCGGGATCATTTTCTTCTTGTTTTTTTCAGGTTAATCAGTTTATCATTGTTATTTTGTTGGTGTCTGAACTTTAGTCACAGGATACAGCTGCCCCAACGCCCGAAAACCCTGCTAGTATTACATTACGTGGCAAAGTAGTTTTGTTGTTGTACAAATTTTTCAGAGAGTGAATTTGTTTTTCAAAATAACCAATTTTATTCCACACACAACACAAGTGCATCAAGTATAATCATATTACGCGGACATATTTGACAGGGACGGAGGTATGTAAAAGGGAGGGATGCTACATCCACTCACAAATCCCACACAAAATATCCACACGCTGAGGTGTTAGCCATTGATTGGTGGGATGAGAGAGAAGTATAGAGAAGTATATTGTATCCCACCAATCAGTGACTGACACCTCAACGTGTGAATGTTTTGTGTGAGATTTGTTAGTGGATGTAGCAATGCTCTGTAAAAGGTAGGGTATGTCATGAGCAACCCAAAAGCTCTTGCAAATTTCAATGTTATCCTTATATTTATGTTGTAACACTTGAATAACTTGAACAAACTTTTAGTATTTGGCCTATCCAACATTCAAAAAAAATAAAGCAGTAAACTTTCATATTGAAGCTAATTGGTATGATTTTAAGTTAGAATACTTTTATTTGTTCTTGGACTTATACATAAAAGTTAACAACTAAATCATTGACTTTTCTTTATTTAAACGTTTATTGTAGTTTCATATCATAAAATTCTTAAATTAAAATTAGTCAAATATAATAAGTTTTCTTATTTAATTTCTCACTTATAATTTTTGTTTTCTTCTATAACTTATATTTCCGAAGTTGTCAGAATAGCGATTACAATTGAGTAATATGTTTAATTTTGCCTCACCCAAAGGCCAAACCTAGAAATTCTAGCTCTGTCAGCCTATTTGATTTGTAGGCATGCTATTATCTTACGAAATCGTTTCAGTGTAAAAAAAGAATTGCTTTATTTTGGGGATATATTTTTTTTTTTTTTAATATTTATTTATATTATTTTTTTTTTTTTTTTTAATTTTTTTTTTTAGTATTTTTATTTTTTTTTTTTTTTTTTTTGTTGAAATATATTAAAGATTAATGTGTAAATGTTCCTAGAATCGAACACGAGACCTCGGAGATTGCACAATTACAAAAGAATAAAAGTATAATAATAATATATTAATTGTTAGTTTATAATTATTATTCAAACACTAAATGGAGTTAACGGTCGTTAGTTGTTAACGGTATGGACTAACTATCGTTAAAAAGGAGAAGACAAGGACTAGAGTGTAATTAGACGAAAAGGATCCGGAAACACCCTTGGGGTACTAGGCGGTCGTGGGGGCTAAGGGGGTTCCCAAACCCTAACTTGTTCCCTAAGGTTGTCTAATTAGTATAAATACAAGCCAAGGGTTATTTGTTCTCACCTCTTGTGCATACACACATAACCCTAAGTCTTTGGTTTTCTTTCTCCCTTCTTGTGCCGATCGTCACGCCCCATTTACTAAGGGTTTCGATTTTGACTTCCAAGAATAAAAGTGTTTTCCGTATTACTTTGCATACATCTTTTATTCACTTAGTTGTGTGTAACAAGAACGAGTATCAACAACACACTATTGCGTGCTGTTATCAAGAACGCATAATAAACAAAAAGGTAAAGGGTACTTCATTTGATCTATTAAACCCTAATTAAGGGTTCATCAACTCTGTTCACCATTCCCAATCAAGAATGTAATTGAGGTATGTTTTCTATGTTAATGTTTTAGTTAAATAATACATGTTATGCTTGAATTCCTTGCTTCCGCTATAATGTGCTACCTTGTGGTTTTATTTTATATGCATTGTCAGATACATATTCAACAGTNCAATTGCATTATTTTAATAATTTAGTCTGGTATTATACCGTCGACATTATCGACGATGGTATAATACCAGTATAAGAATAAATTAAATTTAACGTTTCCGTCGACATGTCGACGGCATAAATAAAAAATAATTAATCAAAGATTAATTAGTTTATTAATTAACGTTATTGTCCCGTCGACATTGTCGACGGGAATATACCCCCCACGTTATAATTTTGTTGACTGAAAAAAGTGTGGGTCCCACACATGTCGACGGGGATTGTCGACGGGATAGTCGTTCCCGACGAGGCTCTCCCGTCAAGATGATGCCGGCGTCATGTCGACGGGATAATATACCCCCATCGACATGACGACGGGATGGACACGAAAATGTCGACGGGGATTCCGTCGATTGTAGTAGTGATTTGTTTTAATTGTTAGTAACTTTGTTTTACACATGTTATTAATAGATAGATCTAAAATTGGGGAAGACCCCAAGTGTAATTAAAATCAATTTACTTGTTATGTGGTGTATGAGTTAACTCTAGCTTACGCAATGGATTATTCGATGTATGTGGCTCACTTGTGCAAAATGAAAGCTTTAGTTAATTATACACATTATAAACCTAGAATTGTTTTAATTAGGGTTTATCTAATTAAGCTTGCATGTGTCTAATTGTTTCATCTTTTATTTATTTATTAGTTGTTTATTTGTTTTCTTTTAAATTACTTGTTTATGTGTTATGTGTTTATCAAAGTTGTAAGCAATAACAAGGGCAATTTTTGAAAAGAAAAATTAATTGGACTAATAATGGTGAAACATAATTTTATTAAGAACTTTACAATACGAAATCTTATGTGTCATTCTTAGGGGTTGGCCTTATATGCCATAATGCGTTAAATGCATCCTCGCGACGAGATTTGTATTGTAATAGTTTTTAATATGTTTTAAGATAAAAGTTATAAACTTTTGCTTGATTGATGTTTTTGTACATATGGTTTTGAAAGTAAGTTTTCTTTAGACAAATTCATAGTGATGGAAACAAGGTTTGGAAAGAGCCTAGAGTCTACCTTTGGTTTCCATACACTTATGAGTTCGTTAAAGACATCTTACCTACATCTCCATTATATGTACAATATCATCTTAAGGGTGATTTACCTCAATTCCACTTGGTGGATGATAATTGTAGGTTCTTCTTTAATTGGTGAACCCAATACCTCAAACAAAAGATTTTAGTTTTATCTTGCTAATTGGTAATTAAAAATTGTTTTGAAAACTTATGTCATAAAGATGAGTGCATGCATCTTTATACATGTTTTGATTGTCACATCAAAATTTCATACCCTATAAAATTTAAGTTACATGCCATCTAACTATAAGGAACACTTGAAGTTAATTTTGGGTATGCGTGAGACATGGACCAAGATTAATGACAAGGTAAATTTCCGAGTGTGCGTGAGACCACACATGGAGAATTTGCAGTTTCTAAGTTAGACGACTTAAGTAAGTTGATGCGTGAGACCTAGAACTTACGGCATGAGATGGGATGAAACATGCTTACATTGCAAATTGATGAATCAATTTGATGTAAATCCCATAATGATCTAGGAATTGGAAAATTGTTTGCCAAATATTGTTCGACAGATTACCATCTTTTGTACTTTCATTACTAGCAGATCAACTGATATAATGAAACTTATGAAAAGTTGGATCCTAGGTTTTCAATAAAATTATTTGGTTATATGAATATTTCCATGGGTATTATATTTTCTTGAAAACATGTATTATCGAAAATACTAAAATTGAATTTTGCAAATTCTTTTAAATGTATTAATGCAACGATGAACCGTAAACAAAGTCTTCTGTGAGACTTAATCCTATTCCTTTTCATGAATGAGAAAGGTATAATAGGATAATTACAATTGTCTATGTTCTAAATACATAACTCATAGCAATCTTTAATAGTAAGTTGATTTGCACTTTATGAGTTATTAAAAATAGAAATTAGACAAATTACCGCAAAATGGTAAAAGACAAACTAGCATATTTTATCTAGTTGTTTTGTTTTGACTATTTAAAGATACTACATACAATCGTTGGAATGGTAGATCTATTCAGGAAGAAACTGCATGCCCAGTTTTTTCAAGTTAATTGTTTGGGATGTGATGAATCACATTTACATAGTAGAATACATTCTTTTAGAACCTATATAATTGTTGGAATGGGTTTTCTCAAAAGATGTAGGAAAGTAAATAGCATATTATTTCCTTCACAATAATGAAACATTTATAATGTTGTCAAATTCAGTTGGAGTATTGTGTGCCTATTACTGAATAAGGGATTATTGTAATGTTCTCTAATTCAGTGGGAGTTACAAGACTTATTGTCTTGATTGTAACTCAGATTATCTTGTGTATATCTCAAGATAATTACTTTCCAAAATATTGACATTAATATTTTCAAGGATAGTCATGTACTTTTCCTTGATTGATTGAGTGACTCTATATCTACTAGTTATGTTAATATAATGACACAAATCATATTGTTCACAATAACAAACGCGTACGTGTTGTTTATGTGGTACTTGATGTTGTTCCATGTACAAGTGGGAGAAATCTTGATTGTGTGCAAGGTACAACACATAGTAATATGATTTAAATGATTCTCTTAACTGCAAAGTAAGAGACTCACATTCTAATACACATCTAATCTAAGGAAAACTTGGTGTTGAAATTTAGTAAACGTGAGACGCAGACTAAATTCCAGCAACAAGGTGAATTTCTATGTATGCGTGAGACCTACATGGATAATTTACAGTTTCTAAATTAGACATCTATTAGAACATGTGTCAATATGATAACAAGACAACTTCAAATATTTATGTATTATTGGAATGACATAAATGCATGAAGTAATATAATACTACTTTAATAATTATGTATTCTTAGAATAACATAAATAAATGAAGTAGTTAGTTAACTTAAAAATATTATTGAAACCAAATGATGGTGTTCATGATTACTTTAATTATACATGTTTATACTTTATTGTATAGTTATAAACATGAAGTCTTTTAGTATTACAGGACTTATAATAAAGTAAGACGTTAACTTGTTATGTTTTAATTAAGACATATACAAAAAGTCATTGAGTTGATCAATGACTTATAACGTATGGTGGGATTATAACACATTTATGTTTTGATGAGACATGAACATAATGTGACTTGGTCAAAAGTACTTGTGTTATAAAGCATGTGAATTGGCTTGAAATTCTATTTCACCATTAAGCTGACTTAGTTGGTAAATAGGTAAGTCAAAAGGAGTATAAGTTTATCTTTCATATTGATAGATTGTCTGACAATATGA
>LBNU01029797.1:0-13024 GCA_014162995.1 Artemisia annua
ACTAAGTTCCTAAAACCCTTAGAAGTCAAGTAGTGTGGCCTTGATCCTTGTCGACTTATAGTTTTGGCTGAGAAAACCCTAGTTTCCACATTAGGACTCCCACGACCCAAGTCAGCTTCATTTTTGGTTTTAGTAGTCTTAGTAATGACCTAGGATACTTAGGACATGCCTTAGAACCCTTAGATGAGCCTTGATCATTTTCATTTAGAAGTTTTCATTTCGATACCCTAGATTTAGATAATTATGTATTTTTTTGCTAAATTGCCTTATCATGGTCTATAATCTGATTTAGGAGACTTAGTTAAGTATATATTAGTTAAACATAAGCTAGGAAACTCTTTTGTTTCATAAAAATATAATTTACATGATTTTAGGACTAGTTTTGCAAATGTTTTCATGCATAAGGGTATATATGGTAACTTTCTGATAATATGAAGTCCAGGGACTATTTTTGACATTTGTTAGAAGTAATAAGTATAAGGACCCTTTTAGCAAAGTTCTAAAACCTTAGGATAGAAAGTAAAATAAGTTATAAACTTATAAGGACTAGTTTTGCAAATATTCTTAAGTTAAGGGTATAAAGGGTAATTATTGAAAGTTAGTGTAGTTTAAAGACCATTTCTGTCATTTCTCTAAAATATATAAGTATAGGGACTAATTCTGTAAAAGATGGAAAGTTAAATGCTTAATATGTATATATTTAAAAGTATAGGATAGAAAGTATAATTATGCAAACTTGAAGAGTATAAACGGACTATTTTCATATAGTTATCAAAAACCTATTTTTAGTTAACAACATAACACAATACTAGGGAGCTTCATGTGAGGGGTTTCATTTGGGTATTCGTTTTGACGAGTTTGCTGGGTTTACGATTTATAGTGCCTTGGCTCCTCAAACATTTACTACATGACCTCTGGATTATGATGGCCCGAACGGTGTTATGTTATATCTAATATCTAATAACAACATGACACAATACTAGGGAGCTTCATGTGAGGAATATGTATGATGGCCCGAACGGTATTATGTTAAGTAACATAATACAATACTAGGGAGCTTCATGTGAGGAGTATGTATTTCTGAATTATGATGGCCCGAACGGTATTATGTTATATCTAAAAACCCTAATAGTGATTACTTGAAAAACTTAAAAACCTAAACTAGGACTGGACATAAACACACCTACACTGCCCCCAGGATACGTGAGTGAGCTGTCTAAACCCCTACTCTACTTACCTTAGACTTAGGTGAGTTTCATAGCCTCACTCTTTTAAATACTTTACAACCCTGTGATGGGGATACATGCTTTAAATCGAATACAAGTCTTTTTCTTTGGTTATTGCACGAGTAAACTACTTGCCACCACTACATATCTAAATTCATGAATCTAATCAATTGCGAGTGAACGCGAATATAATTGATAGATCTATTGGAGTTTGACAACTCCCGTTAGGTTGCCTCTCTCTGGAGGTACCAATAAGTATTAAATTTGAATCTTCTGAAGGATTAACTTTGGCAAGTTATCCTTCCCATCCCATCATGGTTGGTCTGCAGACCCCATGATCTGGACTGTTAACGTGTGCTTCATGAGCTTAGTGCAATATACCTGCTATCTCTAAACTTTTTCACACATAGGGTTTAAGCTGAACCCTGTGCAACTTGTATTCACTCTATATCTACTTAAACCTATGACTCTCACTCAAAAATAATGTTGACTTTTAAGCATGTTATCCTAGGTAATTGAGCTCTTTAGGAACCCTGGCACGGAGAAGTACTGGACATGAGGATGTCCATAATAGTTATCATTCACCTGTTTTTGCTTTAAAACGTATCTTATGGACCTCTCTTTTGGTAAAAGTATATCTTTTACTGTAAAAACTCTAATGAATAAATGAATGATAACACCTTTTTCAAAAACGTCTTTTTTTGAGTTGTTTTCTATTATCTTGTCTTTGTTTCCATGAAGTAATATCCCATACCTAACATCCGCTGCGGTCTATGAAAAATGGGGGTGTTACACCATACCCTTCTCCATCAAACAACTAAGCCTTATGACTCCTCCCAAACAGTCAACTAAGTCAACCAAGGGTTCCTGATCAACTAAGTCAAGCTATGAGAGAGAAAGTGATCAATTTATGATCCGGTGTAAGCATAGTGTATCCCCGGGTCATTATGTCCCAGCGAGATTGAAATTGTGTTTTGGGAAAACGTTCTGGAATGAGTAATTTGAGGAAAGTAACCAGATAAAGATTTTGATTGATTTTTACACTACTGATTGCTTGAAATGATAATGGAACAGTATTAACAAACACAGAATTACAAATAATCCTAAAAACGTAAATGCGTACTGAAAAAAAGTGGAAATATGCAAAAATAAACTACATGGGGTGAAATTGAAAGTTTTACAAACTTGAAATTAAAAGAAAATTAAATTAAAAAGAAAAATATTTTTTTGATTATTTTATTATTTAAATACTGATTATTTAATAAAATTATTTAAAAAGTTAATAAAAACTAATTAAAGTTTAAACTAAAAATGATTAAGATTACAAATTTTAACTAGAAAATTGCAAAATTAATTTCTAAACCTTTAAAATAACTTAAAAGAAATGTAAAAATTGAAAATAAATATTTTTGTCTTTTTCTGAATTTAATATTAATTAATTACTAATTATATTAATTAAACTAATTTAAATAATTTAAATTACTAATAATACTAAAAATGGCTTAGAAAATTATGAAATATTTTATAAAACTAATTAACTAATACAGGAACTCTAAAAAATTATAAAAAGTTTATAAAAACTATATATTACACTATTTTATTAATTATTTACTTAATTACTAATTAAAAACTATTTAAACTAATTTAAATTAGAATAATAGCAAATGAACAGTAATAATTATAAAAATATTTTCTAAAAATACTAAATGATTTATAAACCTAGAAAAATTATAAAAAAGTGCTAGTGATTAAAATTAAATAGTAGATGATTTTATTTTTGGTTTTTCAATTAAAACTAATTTAAATATTATTAATTATTATAAATACTAAATGAAAAGATAAAAATCTAATAAAATTATTACAAATACTACAAGATGTCAGGAAATTATTAAAAATATAAAAATGAAAATTGCTTAAAAAAGAGCTAAAAAGGAAAATTAAAAAGATAAATAATATTAAATAGAAGTTATCACTTAAATTTATTTTGGATTTTTCAGGTTTTTCTTTTGGAAATCTATTTAACTACTAAAAATAAGAAACTTTTGTGAAGACAACTTTTTTCTAGCTTAAAAATAAACAAAATGGACACATAAATGCTTAACAGTTGACTTTTGTTTGACTTTTAATGGAAATGAGCCTCTGTGGGGCCCACAGAGGTGGATTATGGTGCACACAAGTGAGATGGACTGATATGAAGCCAAAACAACAAAATAGTACCACTGAATAAGCCAATAAGCCAAAATAAGCACTTGGATTCCTTGATTTCACACAGAAAATGGGAAAACTTTTGATGACCAATATATGTGGGTCCCAGTGAGCTTAAGCTTCAACAAAAGCTTGAAATGGGTAGAGGGACAGCTTGTGAGTCCAAAGAACCAAGATTTACCCTGTGGGGCCCACTAATGAATACTATGGAAGCTTGTGAAGTTGGGTGTAAAGCTGGGCACAGGGGAGTTTTTCAAAAAATAGGCTAAAAGAAAGCTAAAAATAAGCAGTTTAGATAAGCTAAAAAATAAATAAATAAAAATATTCTAATGAAGATGAGCAAAAAAATATTAATGTCCAAAAAGCACAAGTCCTAAAACCTAATATTAAGTCCTAGAGAAAATCAACTAGTTTATTCAAAAAAAAAATTTGCGACAATTTTGACTTTTTGAGAAACATGGAATTTTTGACTTTTATGAACTTTGATTGGTTCTTCTTGACTGAAAATGATGTTTAATGTTATAATAAGGCTAGATTAGGCTAAAGGTACAACTTTTAAACTAAAATGGGTGGATTTGGGATCAAAAAATCCCAACAGTTAACTGTGGGGGCTTTGATAGGTGATTTTGACTTTTTTTCAAATGAGCACTAGTTTTTATGTTTTAAGTGTTATATATAAACTTAATGAAACATGTCTCAACTGAAAATGACAACAAAAACACCCCAGAGTACATTGAATCAGCAATTGCCAAACACCCCTATAAACTACCAATTACACTACAACTTGGGATTTAAGACTGTAACTACCATATTTTATGCTAAGAACAGATTAAGTACACTAAATAGAAGATATATGATCACTAAAATACCACCTATAACAACAAGAACAGGAAAATGCAATTTTAGCTAAGTTATGGCAGTGGAAATGCAAACTTGTGAGCATAATGGAAACTATTGAACAAGCAAACAATACAACACTGTAAAATCATTACATTACCCTAAATAAACACTTAGGAACACAAATAAGCATCATTAAGCAATTTCTACAGTAAAAAGCAAAATTGAGATTAAGGCTTACAAATTGATTCTATGCAATTCCAAGGTAACCAGGGACCAATATCACACCTAAAAGCTTCCCATTAAGCTTCTAACCCAAGCCCATCCATTTTGTACCCTGCTCCAAGCTTCAATCTTCCTTTCAACTGATTTTTGATTTTTTTACTCTATTTTTTGTGATTTTTTTGTATTTTTAAGGAAACTGAATAAAACTTGTTTTTAATGTTACTGAGCTTCTAAAAACTTAGTAATAAGCTAAACTGAGTCCAACTTATCAGCTAACAACACTTTCCAATAACTTTAATCTAAAATGAGAATTTCTCTTGAAAATTGCAAATACTGAATTCAATAAGAAAACTTGGAATTGATTGTTCAGAAGCATTAAACTTACAACATTAAACTGAGAATACACGTTAAAAACTAGGTTTATCAACTAAAAGTGAGAATTACATGAAAACGAACTACTAAAACTAAACTACAACTACTACCTGTTAACTTCCTGCTTCTTTCTTCTTTATAGATAACTTCTAGGGTTTTGTGGGACCCTCTGAGCTTTTCCCATCACTTTTCTCAGCCTTTGGATCACTCAAATTCATCTAAGCCATTGATTGGTATTTTGGCGAGAAAATGGGTATAAGCAATTTGGAGTTAAATAATGGCAGTGGGAGGTGGGTTTTGGACTGAGGTGTTTGGAAGGAATAAGGGAGGTGGTGGATGAGTGTGGCAGTGGTATTGCAGGCCAAGTTGGGGTGGTAAAACCACTTGGTTTTGGTGTTCAGTGGTATGGGAGAAAGGAGAGGGAAAGGGGTGAAGGGTCAAAGGTTTGACCTGGTATTAGTGATAGACGGGGGGTTTGTGTTTGTTTTGTTTTTGGGCCGGGTAGGGAGTTGGGCCAGGGGTGTATGTTTTGGGTTTTTATTTGTTGGGTTTATATTAGTGGGTGGATTGGGTTGTTAAATGGGTTAAGGTTAAAAAGGGTTTATTAGTTTAGGTATATCACAAGGACTATAAGTGTAATTCCTGAAAAATGCAAGGGTTGAAATTGTCCATTTTCCAAACTTGATTCAAGGGTAATTTCTGCCATAAATGAATAGTCTAAGGTTCATGAGTATAAAATTCCACTTTTGGACCTCTAGGGACTAAAATTGCCAACTGTTGAAACTTCAGGGACCAAATGTGTAATTTCTTCAAAACTTTCTCCCAGGGACTAAAATTGGTACTTTGTGAACTCCAAGGACCCATGTTGACTTTTCCATCCAAAATAATTGCTCAGGGGCCATTTCTGCCAATTTTGAAACTTGAAGGACTAAATGTGTAATTTTTACAAACTTGCCACCAAAGGACTAAATATGATTATTTGTGATTTCAAAAGGACCTTTAGTGACTTTTTATTGAAAATAAATGCTTAGGGACTAGTTTTGTCAATTCTTGATAGTTGAGGGACTGAAACTGCCAATTATGCAAACTTTGATTATTTTTTATCTGTTTTTGATCTTTTTGCATTTGAAACATATAAAACACACTTTTGGAATATTTTCACTATTTTGATGCATTATTGGGTGTTTTTGGATGTTTTGGCAGTTCAGATGAGACAAAAATGATGAGTATTTACACACTCATCACTTTACGCTTATGTTCCCCTCAAACAAATAAAAACATTCAACTGTGTGTTGCAAGCAAGTCCAAGCGTTCTCTTTGGCAATTTAGGACTATTTTGTTTCTTTTATTTTATTGTAATCAATATGCTTCAAGCATATTGAATGTTGTAATGATGCTCATATGTGTTATATGTTCATCTTGAATGCTTTAATGGTTTTGTTATCTTTGTTTTCTTTTATTTCTTGCTTTGCATATATATGTCTTGTCTTCTTAACATGTTTTTTAGCCAAGCATTCCATAGCTTGATTCCTTGGTACCCTCGAATGAGGGGGAGCAAACATCAAGGGAGAGCTTTCTACCCGTCTAACTTCATTTATGAAACTAGTCGGCTTAACCTTTTTGATTCTACAAAAAGGGGGAGAAGTGAATATAAACTCACTAAATACTTGTCTGAAAATTAATGTTTGACTTAATGAGTTTATGTTTTGTAATCATCAAAAAGGGGGAGATTGTTGATATAAATAATGCCTAAAAACGTTAGTAACATTTATCGATATCTCTATGTTTTGATAATCACAAAATATAAACTCATTAAACTATAATTATGACGTAAACAAGTATTTAGTCGTAAATATTCATTTTAACATCCAAATCACTTAAGGTATGAATAAACAAAATGTCTAATGCATTTTATGATCAAAGGAACGTTTTCATAATCACTAGATTTTTTATAAAATCTCACAAACATTTTATATCTTTTAAAACATCATTTTTGGTATTAAATAAATATACTAAATCCATTTTAAATATATGAATTCAAATTTTCAACCAAAAATGGCAAAAATGTTCCAAAAAACCTTACCCGCAAAGAGACAAAGCTGGGCAACGTTCAGCTGGGCGGCCCCCTTAATTTTGCTAGGCGGCCCCCTTAATTATTGTAGGATATACACTAACACATAAACAAGAATCTGAAGGTGGTATGGATCATTGGTGTAGGGAGAGAGAGAAGAGAGGGAGCCTTTCTAGAGAGAGAAACAAGAGATATTAGATTAGAAGTAATGAAAGGTCCAACCCCTTTGATGTGCGTTTTATTAGAGCAAGTTTTAAAATTTATAAATACGATTTATCCGATTAACTATTTAGCACATACGAGCAAGTATACTCGTCCGATGTACTAAAGGTGGGTAAGTCGAGGTTGTCCCAAGGGATTTGATAGTTTTAGTAATAAGAAAAACGTTTGTTAAATAAGGGTTGTCAATCCAAATTTATGTAAATATCAATTTAAAAGAAACTCAATAAGAACTAAGCATATACTTGTGTATAATTCCTTGATTGGTAATTAGGAGTATCATGGCAATTTAAGTATAAAGTTTGGTGTAAAACTTGTTATGATGCGCAACTAAAAATGAGTAGTTATTCAATCTATGATGTATGTCATGTTTTAACTACCACTAAGAATTCTATCACCTAAATGACTCCTTTCGGACATATCAAATTAGTATGACAATTCTATAATCACATGGTTGTTTTGAAAATCAATTCTTTTCTTATGAATTCCTACGAATCCTTTCGGTCCTTTTTCGTGATGAAATCTTCTCAAATCCATTTTAACAAGTAAATAAGATGGGTGTCAAGCATCATATTCCATACTAATTCGTGCACTAATGTTTTGGAATAAAAACAAGTTGAAACTCCTTTCGGACCTATTTTTCCAAAGATTGTTTTTACCAACAAATTAAGCAAGATTAGATGTTACTTCAACAAACTCATAAAATAGATATGTTTTCATGCATCACCTTTTTCATAAAAGAATACTCCATAACCAATCACATCATACACACAAGTATATCACAAATTACTCCATAACAATCATATTAAAACACAAGTAAATAAGAAAACTTTCATTAAACTCAAAGTAACAATTGTTCATTATAAGTATCAAGGTGTACCTAGCTTGAGAATTACAATGAATAAACTTGTGGAACAATAGCAACCACACTCCTCCAATTGTTCACTAACGTAAGTAAACAACTCCAAACTCGAACTAAGGCTTGAGACTCGAACTCAACACTTTCTGGTCGTTTTCACAAAACTTAGTAAACTTTCAGGCAATATAAGATGAACTAATAATATTTGGTGTAACACTTTGTTGGATATTTTATGGTACATGTAATCTAGACCCTAAGTAGTCATTATATAGCCTAATGACACTTATCCTTTAAGTAAAAACGTCCTTATGGAGTTATTATGCAGAAATGATCAGCCACAAATGATTATGGGGAGTAAATTTCATCATAAATGAGAAACTTGTAACAGCAGTTACTGCCATCCGATCGGTTTTAGCTCCATCCGATCGGATGGTAGTAATATGGTTAGAGCAAACCGAATCGGATGCGGGTTGCATCCGATCGGTTGGATGCCTTCTGAAAAATGTTCTTTTGTCTTTACTTTGTCGTTTCACGTTGCATGCGTTGTCTTTCTTCGTGGCATGGCTTTATTCATAAGAACTTGATATTTCCTTGATAAATATGTGTAGAAAGCTTGTCTTTATTCAAATCCTTTTGTCCATGCGTCGTTTCTTTCTTCTCGAAACTCTCCAAATGTGCATGATCACTTCATTTCTTCAACTTTTAATCTCTTTTACCTGCTTTTGGCTATATTTGCATGCATAAACACTTTTCCACGATTAAGTAACAAATATATACAAATATGACCAATTTCCTTGTGTAAAACCAACAATAACGCGACTAAAAACATGTTAACTTTGAGCGTTATCAAATCCCCCACACTTGAGCTTTGCTCGCCCTCGAGCAAGTCTTAATCAAAAGAAAATTGATTTCAATGGCAATAGTGCAAATATCTTATTTGAACTCAAACAAGTTAATAAAGAGCTTGATAACAATTCTACGTACCTTACAAAGATAATTTGAAATTCACTCATCACTCAATATGTGTCATGATTAATAGATCACTCATTGCTCAGTCATGATTTATGTTTCTTACCATAAGCTTGTACAAGTATCAAAACAATGAAATAATTCATCAAAGATGTCTTTTATTCGGGTTGTAATGTTTAGGCTAAGGGTAAATAAAACCTTCGTGCAAATATCTTGTGTAAATCATAATAGATCGCTGTCACGAATTCTAGTATCACCAAATAACAGATGGTCACTACTCGTCAATACACTTAATAATTACACTAAGTCAAAAGGGTAAGGATAAGGAATGGGAATATTTATGAAATTGGTTTTAAAGAAAAATAAAATCAAGTCTAAATCCCATTGTTGCTAGTCACGAACAAACCACAAATCCCATGAATGATAATAGTTACAATCTTTCTCCTCATCGAACTTTCACATGTCGATACATCGATTCACCATATAAAATTCTTCATACTTAGCACATCGGCTAACAACATATCACATAACTTTCTTTATTCATTTATAATATAGCACATTTGCTATAATTGTCACCTTATAGTTGTGATGACTTATCTTTTTTTTTTTTTTTTTTTTTTNATCAAAAACAATTCAACATACCAAGCAACTAGCAACCCACCGTTTAGACTTTGACAAGGGTTAGGCTAAGGTTTAAAGTGTAAAACATTTTTGTATTTTTCTGGATGTAACAAAATGAAAAGGATGGCTCAAAGGGTTTAACTAGGGGTATCTAGCGCTAAAGATAAACGCTAACAAATGGGTTCCAAATACGAGGAAAAACTAACTGATGAGACGAAAAGTGTTACGCTTTTAAGGGGTCATTTAAGCCCTAATTCGTATAAATGTGATCAAATATTTCCCTAAATCGTTCCTTTTGTCATTTTAGGTACTTTTGAGAGGAATTCTGGAAAACATGCATATTCGGACATTTTTGGAGCATAAAAGTGAAGAAAACGACAAAGTCTCAAAAGATGGTGAAATTACAACCTGACGGCGTCAGAAGTCACAAGGTGACGCCGTCAGAAAGCCTTGACAAAAGAGTGGAATCCAATTTTCAAATGACGGGCCAGAGGAAATTTTGGATTTAACACCTGACGCTGTCAGGTGTTAGGAAAAGTAGGCCGTTAGGTTATATTTTAAAGAGTGTCGGCTCAGAAGGTTTTATAAGGTGACGGCGTCAGAAGTGGATCTAGGCCATCCGAGAAACCTAATGGCGGCAAGCTGACGGCGTCAGCCCTTATAACCTGACGGCGTCAGAGTGTTAAATATATATATAATTTTCTAATTTTCATTCATTAGTGTGGAACTTTGTGGAGAACTTTTAGGGCAAACCCTAAAGACGAATTTTCTGTACTTTTTAGGGTTTCCAACCCTTGGAACCCTCATGCTTAATTAAAGATAAGTCTTCACTTTAATTCAATCAATATGTCTATGTGTTGGTTGATTATCTCTTTTGCTTGTCTTTTAATTAACATGTGTAGCTAAATTCTTCTAGTGTTTGCTTAGATCTAAAGCGGTCTCACACAAAATAGTAAGATGAAAAGATTGGGCGTTAGTTTGAAGCTCGATATAGAATATTCACTTGAAGTAAGGACCATGAAATCTCCTCATCAGAATGTCAAAGGAAAAGAAAAAGAGGCATCGGGCGGAGTATACATTTGAAATAATTAGGGAAAATGTTCAAATGCTAATACCTAAAATTAAGATATAGTTAAAATGTATATTTGTCCACTGTTATTTTATCAAACTTTTTATATTTCGACATTTTGGTTTATTTGTTAATTTTGTGACATTTACTACGTTTTTAAACTATTACATGGAAGCTAAATGGTCATTAAACATCAACAAAATACCAAAAATCAAACTTCAAAAACAGCACGAAACCAAACAACCAACGAGGAGGAAGGAATAAGAGAGAAGAATATGCCCACAAAGCTTCATCGAGCCTTAAAAGACCAATCCTTTCTATTTTGGGGACCGTTTTCTCTAAATATCCTTTTTATAGCTCTATTGTGTTTTCGACCTTGACCGTTGGTCTGCGGGATGATAAGCGTGGAAAATCGGTGAGAGATCTCCAATATCTCTGTCATGACCTTCTGCCATTTTGGGCGAGTGCAAAAAGTTGAAGTTCCCTGTCACTAATAAGACGCTTTGAATCCCGAACCTAGCGAACAATTTTCTTAAGAAATGAATGAGCTACCTAGCGTCGTGCTTGTCCTAAGTCTTACGCTTCCACCCATTTTTGAAACGTAATCAATGGCTAGCAAAGATGGTACTCATTCCCCCCCGACGGATGGAAAGGGTCCCATGAAATCGATCCCCCCCAAACGTCGAAAACTTCGGGGCACACCCCCTTGTATATAATCTTCTGAGGACCAAAAAAAAATGCGTCCTCTCCCTAGAGATGTTGCAGCTCTTTGGCATGCGTCACACCCGCTTCTAATCATCAGTCTCCCACGTCACCGCAAACACCCGTGTGGCCCAATAGAATCCCGCGTTCAAAGACTTTTCGTCACAGTGGTGGCTTATTCCGTGATGTCCCCCCCCCAGACGGGCCTGCATGAGCATTCCCTTCATAATCATTATAGCCTCCTTCTCCAGAGACGGCCAACGCCTGATCCCACCCTGGTCCGGGCATCCTTCCCGGAAATAGGAAGCGGTTCGTCCCACAAATTCGTACTTTAATGATTTAAGAACCTCCTTCCTTTCCTGATCTGCCCCATGTGGGTCAGGGATGACCTTGCTTGCGCAAGGTAAAATTAAGCATAGATCTGGCCATAAACCCAATGGTTCGGAATCGTATTATAACAATGAGCCTGCTCTTTAGGAAATTGTTTCCGAATTTCCGGAATCTTATCTGCCTCAGCAAGACTGCGGAATTTAAAAGAGTGAGAAGGTGATGGCCGATAAGAATTTTCCTGCTGCCTTTCTATCAAAATTTCCAAACATCAAAACTCTTGCCAATAAGCAGATCCCCCAGCCGAATTAATCGGTTTAGCATCCTTGTTTGGTGAAGAGGTATCCGAAGGAGGCTGAAATGATCCGTGAAGACCGCACTGTTTAGAGAGAACAAGAATATTGACGAAAACTTTCAAAAAGCGAACACCCCACAGCCAAGCAGTTCCTTCTCCCAGTGGTGGTGTAGTTTTCCCTGAGGCAGGATTCAAACGGTCTTAACTGAAGCGTATATATTGGCTGGAAATGCTTGTTAAAATCCGTTGCACTAAAATATACCGCTCCCACACCAGCGTAGTCAACTACATCGCCACATGAATCTGAAAAGGTACCTTCCCCAATTCTAGGGTGACTAAATTGGGGCCTTTGCGTGAGATCCTGTTTTTATCATCTATCGAATGCATCTTTGCACTAAATTTGGTTGAAGTCGAAAATGGAGCATCCCTTCACAAGCCAAATTGAGTCATTGGTCTAGGCCTATCTTTGGAAATCTTTTGATGAATCTGCCTGTAGAAGCCCGCCATGAACATAAGAAGGATACGGACATTGCCTTGACCGTTGTTGGGTGGGGGGAAGTTTGGATAGTAGCTTCGATCCTCTGTTTCGGTCCACCCTCAAAATTCCATTTCCCTGAAGATTTTATGCGCTAAAGCACCGCATTCCTTCTCTACGGGCTTGACCCGATAAAAAAATTGGCAGAATTATTCCCCCAATTTAGTACCAAGTTAGTCTCCTTCGCATCGTTTAAGCATTTTCTCAGGTTTGGCTAGAACACGTCATCTATGAGGCTCTTATCTCGCCCTATGGCCTATGCACGGCACAACCATAGGGGTTGTAAACAGTGGCAATTGGTGTTACAATACCTACCTTAAATACCTGAAGTATGCGTTGCATAGCATGCTTTCCCAAGACGTTTCCCAAGTACGTTACATTAACAGGGGTTGGCCCAGTTTCTTGAGCCTAACCATTGATGGGGAACAATCATCCCACCAAGACAACAACCCCACACAAGTCAACAAATAATTAATATAGTTTAGGGTTTCA
>LBNU01029802.1:5599-21473 GCA_014162995.1 Artemisia annua
CTCGAATTAGTGATGTAAGTTAAGTTTAAGGGTCTTATTCAAAACCTTTTTATCATCGTTCATGGACATGGCATTGATATACTTGATCATGTGATCGATGGTGATATATTTGATGTAAGTTAGGGTCGTATTGCCCTATGTTTGTCTACGACTGATCAAGATACACAGTGTTTCATTCTTAGCTTGAGTTTCCTGCTCTTTTGAAACTTTTAGTTGATGCGGTATTGGATCAAGTTGTAGTGTTGGTTTGGTTCAGTTTGGATCAATGAAGATCGGTGTAGTTGTTGGATCAAGTGTGTGGATTGGCATTTTTCTATCCTACCATGGTTTCGGCTGTATCGTTGAAGGTCATGGACTTCTATGACGACATGAGAAGATTCAAGTTTTCACTTGATATTAATATTTGTAATCTATAAGTCGTTGTAGTTTCATGTTCATGTATTTGTTATAAGAGTTTTTCTCTTATAGGTGGTCTAGGTAAGTTATAAGAATGGTTTGTCATTCTTATATTTGAGATGAGGGTTGTACGTCCTCATCCTTTGTACTTCAACGTTTTTGGTGTAATGTATTTTGCCAGGGTGTGTTATCCCTTTTACCCAAAAAAAGCATTAGGGACAACGGCTATCATCATGTAAAGGGCAATTGCTCTCATCAATTGAGCAAGCGTTTAGGGACAACGGCTCCCATAAAGTAAGGTAAAATTGCTCTCAAAAAGTGAGCCTTTAGGGACAATGGCTCTTATCATGTAAGGAACAAATTGCCTTCTTAAATTTAGCCTTTAGGAACAACGGATCTCATCATGTAAGTGTCAATTGCTCTTATCAAGTGTGCAAGTATTAGGGACAATGGCTATCATCATGTCAAGGGCAATTGCTCTCATCAAGTGAGCAAGCGTTTAGGGACAACGGCTCCCATAAAGTAAGGTAAAACTGCTCTCAAGAGTGAGCCTTTAGGGACAACGGCTCTTATCATGTAAGGAACAAATTGCCTTCTTAAATTTAGCCTTTAGGAACAACGGATCTCATCATGTAATTGTCAATTGCTCTTATCAAGTGTGCAAAGTGTGCAAGCATTAGGGACAACGACTATCATCATGTAAAGGGCAATTGCTCTCATCAAGTGAACAAGCGTTTTGGGACAACGGCTCCCATAAAGTAAGGTACAATTGCTCTCAAAGAGTGATCCTTTAGGGACACGGATCTTATCATGTAAGGGACAAATTGCCCTCATAAAGTTAGCCTTTAGGGACAACGGATCTCATTATGTAAGTGAAAATTGCTCTTATCAAGATTGCAAGCATTATGGACAACGGCTATCATCATGTAAAGGGCAATTGCTCTCATCAAGTGAGCAAGTGTTTAGGGACAACGGCTCCCATAAAGTAAGGTAAAATTGCTCTCAAGAGTGAGCCTTTAGGGACAACGGCTCTTATCATGTAAGGAACAAATTGCCTTCTTAAATTTAGCCTTTAGGAACAACAGATCTTGTCATGTATGTGTCAATTGCTTTTATCAAGTGTGCAAGCATTAGGGACAACGACTATCATCATGTAAAGGGCAATTGCTCTCATCAAGTGAACAAGCGTTTAGGGACAAAGGCTCCCATAAAGTAAGGTACAATTGCTCCAAAAGAGTGATCCTTTAGGGACACGGATCTTATCATGTAAGGGACAAATTACCCTCATAAAGTTAGCCTTTAGGGACAACGGATCTCATTATGTAAGTGAAAATTGCTTTTATGAAGATTGCAAGCATTAGGGACAACGGCTATCATCATGTAAAGGGCAATTTCTCTCATCAAGTGAGCAAGCATTTAGGGACAACGGCTCCCATTAAGTAAGGTACAATTGCTCTCAAAGAGTGAGCCTTTAGGGACAACGGCTCTTATCATGTAAGGAACAAATTGCCTTCTTAAATTTAGCCTTTAGGAACAACGAATCTCATCATGTAAGTGTCAATTGCTCCTATTAAGTGTGCAAACATTAGGGACAACGGCTATCATCATGTAAAGGGCAATTGCTCTCATCAATTGAGCAAGCGTTTAGGGACAACGGCTCCCATAAAGTAAGGTACAATTGCTCTCAAAGAGTGATCCTTTAGGGACACGGATCTTATCATGTAAAGGAACAAATTGCCTTCTTAAATTTAGCCTTTAGGAACAACGGATCTCATCATGTAAGTGTCAATTGCTCTTATCAAGTGTGCAAACATTAGGGACAACGGCTATCATCTTGTAAAGGGCAATTGCTCTCATCAATTGAGCAAGCGTTTAGGGACAACGGCTCCCATAAAGTAAGGTACAATTGCTCTCAAAGAGTGATCATTTAGGGACACGGATCTTATCATGTAAGGGACAAATTGCCCTCATAAAGTTAGCCTTTAGGGACAACGGATCTCATTATGTAAGTGAAAATTGCTCTTATCAAGATTGCAAGCATTATGGACAACGGCTATCATCATGTAAAGGGCAATTGCTCTCATTAAGTGAGCAAGCGTTTAGAGATAACGGCTCCCATAAAGTAAGGTACAATTGATCTCAAAGAGTGAGCCTTTAGGGACAACGGCTCTTATATTGTAAGGAACAAATTGCCTTCTTAAATTTAGCCTTTAGGAACAACGAATCTCATCATGTAAGTGTCAATTGCTCTTATCAAGTATGCAAGCATTATGGACAACGGCTATCATCATGTAAAGGGCAATTGCTCTCATCAAGTGAGCAAGTGTTTAGGGACAACGGCTCCCATAAAGTAAGGTTAAATTGCTCTCAAGAGTGAGCCTTTAGGGACAACGGCTCTTATCATATAAGGANTAAAGTAAGGTACAATTGATCTCAAAGAGTGAGCCTTTAGGGACAACGGCTCTTATATTGTAAGGAACAAATTGCCTTCTTAAATTTAGCCTTTAGGAACAACGAATCTCATCATGTAAGTGTCAATTGCTCTTATCAAGTATGCAAGCATTATGGACAACGGCTATCATCATGTAAAGGGCAATTGCTCTCATCAAGTGAGCAAGTATTTAGGGACAACGGCTCCCATAAAGTAAGGTTAAATTGCTCTCAAGAGTGAGCCTTTAGGGACAACGGCTCTTATCATGTAAGGAACAAATTGCCTTCTTAAATTTAGCCTTTAGGAACAACGGATCTTGTCATGTATGTGTCAATTGCTTTTATCAAGTGTGCAAGCATTAGGGACAACGACTATCATCATGTAAAGGGCAATTGCTCTCATCAAGTGAACAAGCGTTTAGGGAAAACGGCTCCCATAAAGTAAGGTACAATTGCTCCAAAAGAGTGATCCTTTAGGGACACGGATCTTATCATGTAAGGGACAAATTAACCTCATAAAGTTAGCCTTTAGGGACAACGGATCTCATTATATAAGTGAAAATTTCTTTTATGAAGATTGCAAGCATTAGGGACAACGGCTATCATCATTTAAAGGGCAATTGCTCTCATCAAGTGAACAAGCGTTTAGGGCAACGGCTCCCATAAAGTAAGGTACAATTGCTCTCAAAGAGTGAGCCTTTAGGGACAACGGCTCTTATCATGTAAGGAACAAATTGCCTTCTTAAATTTAGCCTTTAGGAACAACGGATCTCATCATGTAAGTGTCAATTGCTTTTATCAAGTGTGCAAGCATTAGGGACAACGACTATCATCATGTAAAGGGCAATTGCTCTCATCAAGTGAACAAGCGTTTAGGGAAAACGGCTCCCATAAAGTAAGGTACAATTGCTCCAAAAGAGTGATCCTTTAGGGACACGGATCTTATCATGTAAGGGACAAATTAACCTCATAAAGTTAGCCTTTAGGGACAACGGATCTCATTATATAAGTGAAAATTTCTTTTATGAAGATTGCAAGCATTAGGGACAACGGCTATCATCATTTAAAGGGCAATTGCTCTCATCAAGTGAACAAGCGTTTAGGGCAACGGCTCCCATAAAGTAAGGTACAATTGCTCTCAAACAGTGAGCCTTTAGGGACAACGGCTCTTATCATGTAAGGAACAAATTGCCTTCTTAAATTTAGCCTTTAGGAACAACGAATCTCATCATGTAAGTGTCAATTGCTTTTATCAAGTGTGCAAGCATTAGGGACAACGACTATCATCATTTAAAGGGCAATTGCTCTCATCAAGTGAACAAGCGTTTTGGGACAACGGCTCCCATAAAGTAAGGTACAATTGCTCTCAAAGAGTGATCCTTTAGGGACACGGATCTTATCTTGTAAGGGACAAATTGCCCTCATAAAGTTAGCCTTTAGGGACAACGGATCACATTATGTAAGTGAAAATTGCTCTTATCAAGATTGCAAGCATTATGGACAACGGCTATCATCATGTAAAGGGCAATTGCTCTCATCAAGTGAGCAAGCGTTTAGGGACAACGGCTCCCATAAAGTAAGGTACCATTGCTCTCAAAGAGTGAGCCTTTAGGGACAATGGCTCTTATATTGTAAGGAACAAATTGCCTTCTTAAATTTAGCCTTTAGGAACAACGGATCTCATCATGTAAGTGTCAATTGCTCTTATCAAGTGTGCAAGCATTAGGGACAACGGCTATCATCATGTAAAGGGCAATTGCTCTCATCAAGTGAGCAAGCGTTTAGGGACAACGGCTCCCATAAAGTAAGGTACCATTGCTCTCAAAGAGTGAGCCTTTAGGGACAACGGCTCTTATATTATAAGGAACAAATTGCCTTCTTAAATTTAGCCTTTAGGAACAACGAATCTCATCATGTAAGTGTCAATTGCTCTTATCAATTGTGCAAGCATTAGGGACAACGGCTATCATCATGTAAAGGGCAATTGCTCTCATCATGTGAGCAAGCGTTTAGGGACAACGGCTCCCATAAAGTAAGGTAAAACTGCTTTCAAGAGTGAGCCTTTAGGGACAACGACTCTTATCATGTAAGGAACAAATTGCCTTCTTAAATTTAGCCTTTAGGAACAACGGATCTCATCATGTAAGTGTCAATTGCTCTTATCAAGTGTGCAAGCATTAGGGACAACGGTTATCATCATGTAAAGGGCAATTGCTCTTATCAAGTGAGCAAGCGTTTAGGGACAACGGCTCCCATAAAGTAAGGTACAATTGCTCTTAAAGAGTGAGCCTTTAGGGAGAACAGCTCATATCATGTAAGGAACAAATTGCCTTCTTAAATTTAGCCTTTAGGAACAACGGATCTCATCATGTAAGTGTCAATTGCTCTTATCAAGTGTGCAAGCATTAGGGACAACGGCTATCATCATGTAAAGGGCAATTGCTCTCATCAAGTGAGCAAGCGTTTAGGGACAACGGCTCCCATAAAGTAAGGTACAATTGCTCTCAAAGAGTGAGCCTTTAGGGACAACGGCTCTTATCATGTAAGGAACAAATTGCCTTCTTAAATTTAGCCTTTAGGAACAACGGATCTCATCATGTAAGTGTCAATTGCTCTTATCAAGTGTGCAAGCATTAGGGACAACGGCTATCATCATGTAAAGGGCAATTGCTCTCATCAAGTGAGCAAGCGTTTAGGGACAACGGCTCCCATAAAGTAAGGTACAATTGCTCTCAAAGAGTGAGCCTTTAGGGACAACGGCTCTTATCATGTAAGGAACAAATTGCCTTCTTAAATTTAGCCTTTAGGAACAACGGATCTCATCATGTAAGTGTCAATTGCTCTTATCAAGTGTGCAAGCATTAGGGACAACGGCTATCATCATGTAAAGGGCAATTGCTCTCATCAAGTGAGCAAGCGTTTAGGGACAACGGCTCCCATAAAGTAAGGTACAATTGCTCTCAAAGAGTGAGCCTTTAGGGACAACGGCTCTTATCATGTAAGGAACAAATTGCCTTCTTAAATTTAGCCTTTAGGAACAACGGATCTCATCATGTAAGTGTCAATTGCTCTTATCAAGTGTGCAAGCATTAGGGACAACGGCTATCATCATGTAAAGGGCAATTGCTCTCATCAAGTGAGCAAGCGTTTAGGGACAACGGCTCCCATAAAGTAAGGTACAATTGCTCTCAAAGAGTGAGCCTTTAGGGACAACGGCTCTTATCATGTAAGGAACAAATTGCCTTCTTAAATTTAGCCTTTAGGAACAACGGATCTCATCATGTAAGTGTCAATTGCTCTTATCAAGTGTGCAAGCATTAGGGACAACGGCTATCATCATGTAAAGGGCAATTGCTCTCATCAAGTGAGCAAGCGTTTAGGGACAACGGCTCCCATAAAGTAAGGTACAATTGCTCTCAAAGAGTGAGCCTTTAGGGACAACGGCTCTTATCATGTAAGGAACAAATTGCCTTCTTAAATTTAGCCTTTAGGAACAACGGATCTCATCATGTAAGTGTCAATTGCTCTTATCAAGTGTGCAAGCATTAGGGACAACGGCTATCATCATGTAAAGGGCAATTGCTCTCATCAAGTGAGCAAGCGTTTAGGGACAACGGCTCCCATAAAGTAAGGTACAATTGCTCTCAAAGAGTGAGCCTTTAGGGACAACGGCTCTTATCATGTAAGGAACAAATTGCCTTCTTAAATTTAGCCTTTAGGAACAACGGATCTCATCATGTAAGTGTCAATTGCTCTTATCAAGTGTGCAAGCATTAGGGACAACGGCTATCATCATGTAAAGGGCAATTGCTCTCATCAAGTGAGCAAGCGTTTAGGGACAACGGCTCCCATAAAGTAAGGTACAATTGCTCTCAAAGAGTGAGCCTTTAGGGACAACGGCTCTTATCATGTAAGGAACAAATTGCCTTCTTAAATTTAGCCTTTAGGAACAACGGATCTTATCATGTTAGTGTCAATTGCTTTTATCAAGTGTGCAAGCATTAGGGACAACGACTATCATCATGTAAAGGGCAATTGCTCTCATCAAGTGAACAAGCGTTTAGGGCAACGGCTCCCATAAAGTAAGGTACAATTGCTCTCAAAGAGTGAGCCTTTAGGGACAACGGCTCTTATCATGTAAGGAACAAATTGCCTTCTTAAATTTAGCCTTTAGGAACAACAAATCTCATCATGTAAGTGTCAATTGCTTTTATCAAGTGTGCAAGCATTAGGGACAACGACTATCATCATTTAAAGAGCAATTGCTCTCATCAAGTGAACAAGCGTTTTGGGACAACGGCTCCCATAAAGTAAGTTACAATTGCTCTCAAAGAGTGATCCTTTAGGGACACGGATCTTATCATGTAAGGGACAAATTGCCCTCATAAAGTTAGCCATTAGGGACAACGGATCTCATTATGTAAGTGAAAATTGCTCTTATCAGGATTGCAAGCATTATGGACAACGGCTATCATCATGTAAAGGGCAATTGCTCTCATCAAGTGAGCAAGCGTTTAGGGACAACGGCTCCAATAAAGTAAGGTACAATTGCTCTCAAAGAGTGAGCCTTTAGGTACAACGGCTCTTATATTGTAAGGAACAAATTGCCTTCTTAAATTTAGCCTTTAGGAACAACGAATCTCATCATGTAAGTGTCAATTGCTCTTATCAATTGTGCAAGCATTAGGGACAATATTAGAGACAAGAAAAACCCTAATTCTCTTTCCCCTAGGGGCGAAATCCGGCCACCCTTTTCCCCATCTCTCATTCGTAAAACTGACCTAGATCCGCCTCTCTATCATTCTTGTAATGATATGCAATCGGTTTTTTAGGGTAGTAATCATCGGGGAAGGGGTGTGCTATTGTTCTTCTTTCAATCGTTTCTGATTTCGCCGCCTAAACTAAACTCTCAACGATTTTTATATAGTCGGTTTCTAATCGATTTCTTTCTTGAGGATTTAGTTATGATTATTTATTTACCCTAATCGATTACTATGTTTATATTTTAATCGTTATTTGGTTTTTATAACCCTTAACGATTTTTATTGTAATCGCTATTTAGGGTTCTTGGGTTTTCTTGGATCGCATACTCTTAATTGCTATATCATATTCAAGATCTGTTTGTTGGGAACCCTAACCGATTCTTTCTCATATATCTTGTAGATCGTTTGAGGTTTAATCCTTAACGATTTATTATTTTTACAATCGGTTTAGGGTTTTTGTTGGATTCGCTGATCGTATGTTTCATGGTAATATTTATATCGATCAGTTTTGGGTGCTGGTTGATCAAAGATGGATTTGATCGATTGGTTGCTGCTAAGCGTTAATGTTTATGAAGCCTGTTTAGGGTTTCGACATTCTATGGGATTTGTGATGATTGTCTGCACGTTATTCCTCATGGTAGCCCTTTTAAGGGTTTGAATGTTGGCTGTGCGTTCTGTATTGATGAAGGTTGTGGTACGTGGGTTAAGGGAGAGGTCTATGTGATGGTATCGGTAAGTTAGGGTTTCTTTTGCCCTATTATCTGCTCGTGCATGCATTGTGGTAATACTTTGATGCGAGCTTTGGGTGTTCAAGGGTTGGTTTGCTATTCGTGCTTTCTAGTGGATTGATCTTTATCTAAGTTCATTGTAACTTGTCATGGAATCTGCTGCTGCTCGAATTAGTGATGTAAGTTAAGTTTAAGGGTCTTATTCAAAACCTTTTTATCATCGTTCATGGACATGGCATTGATATACTTGATCATGTGATCGATGGTGATATATTTGATGTAAGTTAGGGTCGTATTGCCCTATGTTTGTCTACGACTGATCAAGATACACAGTGTTTCATTCTTAGCTTGAGTTTCCTGCTCTTTTGAAACTTTTAGTTGATGCGGTATTGGATCAAGTTGTAGTGTTGGTTTGGTTCAGTTTGGATCAATGAAGATCGGTGTAGTTGTTGGATCAAGTGTGTGGATTGGCATTTTTCTATCCTACCATGGTTTCGGCTGCATCGTTGAAGGTCATGGACTTCTATGACGACATGAGAAGATTCAAGTTTTTACTTGATGTTATTATTTGTAATCTATTAGTCGTTGTAGTTTCATGTTCATGTATTTGTTATAAGAGTTTTTCTCTTATAGGTGGTCTAGGTAAGTTATAAGAATGGTTTGTCATTCTTATATTTGAGATGAGGGGTGTACGTCCTCATCCTTTGTACTTCAACGTTTTTGGTGTAATGTATTTTGCCAGGGTGTGTTATCCCTTTTACCCAAAAAAAAATAAATTGCCCTCATAAAGTTAGTCTTTAGGGACAACGGATCTCATCATGTAAGTGACAATTGCTCTTATCAAAGGTGCAAGAATTAGGGACAACGGCTATCATCATGTAAAGGGCAATTGCTCTCATCATGTGAGCAAGCGTTTAGGGATAACGGCTCACATAAAGTAAGGTACAATTGCTCTCAACAGGTGAGCCTTTAGGGACAGTGGCTCTTATCATGTAAGGGACAAATTTGCCTCATAAAGTTAGCCTTTAGGGACAGTGGATCTCATCATGTAAGTGAAAATTGCTCTTATCAAGTGTGCAAGCATTAGGGACAACGACTATCATCATGTAAAGGGCAATTGCTCTCATCAAGTGAGCAAGCGTTTAGGGACAACGGCTCCCATAAAGTAAGGTACAATTGCTCTCAAAGAGTGAGCCTTTAGGGACAACGGCTCTTATCATGTAAGGAACAAATTGCCTTCTTAAATTTAGCCTTTAGGAACAACGGATCTCATCATGTAAGTGTCAATTGCTCTTATCAAGTGTGCAAGCATTAGGGACAACGGCTATCATCATGTAAAGGGCAATTGCTCTCATCAAGTGAGCAAGCGTTTAGGGACAACGGCTCCCATAAAGTAAGGTACAATTGCTCTCAAAGAGTGAGCCTTTAGGGACAACGGCTCTTATCATGTAAGGAACAAATTGCCTTCTTAAATTTAGCCTTTAGGAACAACGGATCTCATCATGTAAGTGTCAATTGCTCTTATCAAGTGTGCAAGCATTAGGGACAACGGCTATCATCATGTAAAGGGCAATTGCTCTCATCAAGTGAGCAAGCGTTTAGGGACAACGGCTCCCATAAAGTAAGGTACAATTGCTCTCAAAGAGTGAGCCTTTAGGGACAACGGCTCTTATCATGTAAGGAACAAATTGCCTTCTTAAATTTAGCCTTTAGGAACAACGGATCTCATCATGTAAGTGTCAATTGCTCTTATCAAGTGTGCAAGCATTAGGGACAACGGCTATCATCATGTAAAGGGCAATTGCTCTCATCAAGTGAGCAAGCGTTTAGGGACAACGGCTCCCATAAAGTAAGGTACAATTGCTCTCAAAGAGTGAGCCTTTAGGGACAACGGCTCTTATCATGTAAGGAACAAATTGCCTTCTTAAATTTAGCCTTTAGGAACAACGGATCTCATCATGTAAGTGTCAATTGCTCTTATCAAGTGTGCAAGCATTAGGGACAACGGCTATCATCATGTAAAGGGCAATTGCTCTCATCAAGTGAGCAAGCGTTTAGGGACAACGGCTCCCATAAAGTAAGGTACAATTGCTCTCAAAGAGTGAGCCTTTAGGGACAACGGCTCTTATCATGTAAGGAACAAATTGCCTTCTTAAATTTAGCCTTTAGGAACAACGGATCTCATCATGTAAGTGTCAATTGCTCTTATCAAGTGTGCAAGCATTAGGGACAACGGCTATCATCATGTAAAGGGCAATTGCTCTCATCAAGTGAGCAAGCGTTTAGGGACAACGGCTCCCATAAAGTAAGGTACAATTGCTCTCAAAGAGTGAGCCTTTAGGGACAACGGCTCTTATCATGTAAGGAACAAATTGCCTTCTTAAATTTAGCCTTTAGGAACAACGGATCTCATCATGTAAGTGTCAATTGCTCTTATCAAGTGTGCAAGCATTAGGGACAACGGCTATCATCATGTAAAGGGCAATTGCTCTCATCAAGTGAGCAAGCGTTTAGGGACAACGGCTCCCATAAAGTAAGGTACAATTGCTCTCAAAGAGTGAGCCTTTAGGGACAACGGCTCTTATCATGTAAGGAACAAATTGCCTTCTTAAATTTAGCCTTTAGGAACAACGGATCTCATCATGTAAGTGTCAATTGCTCTTATCAAGTGTGCAAGCATTAGGGACAACGGCTATCATCATGTAAAGGGCAATTGCTCTCATCAAGTGAGCAAGCGTTTAGGGACAACGGCTCCCATAAAGTAAGGTACAATTGCTCTCAAAGAGTGAGCCTTTAGGGACAACGGCTCTTATCATGTAAGGAACAAATTGCCTTCTTAAATTTAGCCTTTAGGAACAACGGATCTCATCATGTAAGTGTCAATTGCTCTTATCAAGTGTGCAAGCATTAGGGACAACGGCTATCATCATGTAAAGGGCAATTGCTCTCATCAAGTGAGCAAGCGTTTAGGGACAACGGCTCCCATAAAGTAAGGTACAATTGCTCTCAAAGAGTGAGCCTTTAGGGACAACGGCTCTTATCATGTAAGGAACAAATTGCCTTCTTAAATTTAGCCTTTAGGAACAACGGATCTCATCATGTAAGTGTCAATTGCTCTTATCAAGTGTGCAAGCATTAGGGACAACGGCTATCATCATGTAAAGGGCAATTGCTCTCATCAAGTGAGCAAGCGTTTAGGGACAACGGCTCCCATAAAGTAAGGTACAATTGCTCTCAAAGAGTGAGCCTTTAGGGACAACGGCTCTTATCATGTAAGGAACAAATTGCCTTCTTAAATTTAGCCTTTAGGAACAACGGATCTCATCATGTAAGTGTCAATTGCTCTTATCAAGTGTGCAAGCATTAGGGACAACGGCTATCATCATGTAAAGGGCAATTGCTCTCATCAAGTGAGCAAGCGTTTAGGGACAACGGCTCCCATAAAGTAAGGTACAATTGCTCTCAAAGAGTGAGCCTTTAGGGACAACGGCTCTTATCATGTAAGGAACAAATTGCCTTCTTAAATTTAGCCTTTAGGAACAACGGATCTCATCATGTAAGTGTCAATTGCTCTTATCAAGTGTGCAAGCATTAGGGACAACGGCTATCATCATGTAAAGGGCAATTGCTCTCATCAAGTGAGCAAGCGTTTAGGGACAACGGCTCCCATAAAGTAAGGTACAATTGCTCTCAAAGAGTGAGCCTTTAGGGACAACGGCTCTTATCATGTAAGGAACAAATTGCCTTCTTAAATTTAGCCTTTAGGAACAACGGATCTCATCATGTAAGTGTCAATTGCTCTTATCAAGTGTGCAAGCATTAGGGACAACGGCTATCATCATGTAAAGGGCAATTGCTCTCATCAAGTGAGCAAGCGTTTAGGGACAACGGCTCCCATAAAGTAAGGTACAATTGCTCTCAAAGAGTGAGCCTTTAGGGACAACGGCTCTTATCATGTAAGGAACAAATTGCCTTCTTAAATTTAGCCTTTAGGAACAACGGATCTCATCATGTAAGTGTCAATTGCTCTTATCAAGTGTGCAAGCATTAGGGACAACGGCTATCATCATGTAAAGGGCAATTGCTCTCATCAAGTGAGCAAGCGTTTAGGGACAACGGCTCCCATAAAGTAAGGTACAATTGCTCTCAAAGAGTGAGCCTTTAGGGACAACGGCTCTTATCATGTAAGGAACAAATTGCCTTCTTAAATTTAGCCTTTAGGAACAACGGATCTCATCATGTAAGTGTCAATTGCTCTTATCAAGTGTGCAAGCATTAGGGACAACGGCTATCATCATGTAAAGGGCAATTGCTCTCATCAAGTGAGCAAGCGTTTAGGGACAACGGCTCCCATAAAGTAAGGTACAATTGCTCTCAAAGAGTGAGCCTTTAGGGACAACGGCTCTTATCATGTAAGGAACAAATTGCCTTCTTAAATTTAGCCTTTAGGAACAACGGATCTCATCATGTAAGTGTCAATTGCTCTTATCAAGTGTGCAAGCATTAGGGACAACGGCTATCATCATGTAAAGGGCAATTGCTCTCATCAAGTGAGCAAGCGTTTAGGGACAACGGCTCCCATAAAGTAAGGTACAATTGCTCTCAAAGAGTGAGCCTTTAGGGACAACGGCTCTTATCATGTAAGGAACAAATTGCCTTCTTAAATTTAGCCTTTAGGAACAACGGATCTCATCATGTAAGTGTCAATTGCTCTTATCAAGTGTGCAAGCATTAGGGACAACGGCTATCATCATGTAAAGGGCAATTGCTCTCATCAAGTGAGCAAGCGTTTAGGGACAACGGCTCCCATAAAGTAAGGTACAATTGCTCTCAAAGAGTGAGCCTTTAGGGACAACGGCTCTTATCATGTAAGGAACAAATTGCCTTCTTAAATTTAGCCTTTAGGAACAACGGATCTCATCATGTAAGTGTCAATTGCTCTTATCAAGTGTGCAAGCATTAGGGACAACGGCTATCATCATGTAAAGGGCAATTGCTCTCATCAAGTGAGCAAGCGTTTAGGGACAACGGCTCCCATAAAGTAAGGTACAATTGCTCTCAAAGAGTGAGCCTTTAGGGACAACGGCTCTTATCATGTAAGGAACAAATTGCCTTCTTAAATTTAGCCTTTAGGAACAACGGATCTCATCATGTAAGTGTCAATTGCTCTTATCAAGTGTGCAAGCATTAGGGACAACGGCTATCATCATGTAAAGGGCAATTGCTCTCATCAAGTGAGCAAGCGTTTAGGGACAACGGCTCCCATAAAGTAAGGTACAATTGCTCTCAAAGAGTGAGCCTTTAGGGACAACGGCTCTTATCATGTAAGGAACAAATTGCCTTCTTAAATTTAGCCTTTAGGAACAACGGATCTCATCATGTAAGTGTCAATTGCTCTTATCAAGTGTGCAAGCATTAGGGACAACGGCTATCATCATGTAAAGGGCAATTGCTCTCATCAAGTGAGCAAGCGTTTAGGGACAACGGCTCCCATAAAGTAAGGTACAATTGCTCTCAAAGAGTGAGCCTTTAGGGACAACGGCTCTTATCATGTAAGGAACAAATTGCCTTCTTAAATTTAGCCTTTAGGAACAACGGATCTCATCATGTAAGTGTCAATTGCTCTTATCAAGTGTGCAAGCATTAGGGACAACGGCTATCATCATGTAAAGGGCAATTGCTCTCATCAAGTGAGCAAGCGTTTAGGGACAACGGCTCCCATAAAGTAAGGTACAATTGCTCTCAAAGAGTGAGCCTTTAGGGACAACGGCTCTTATCATGTAAGGAACAAATTGCCTTCTTAAATTTATCCTTTAGGAACAACGAATCTCATCATGTAAGTGTCAATTGCTTTTATCAAGTGTGCAAGCATTAGGGACAACGACTATCATCATTTAAAGGGCAATTGCTCTCATCAAGTGAACAAGCGTTTTGGGACAACGACTCCCATAAAGTAAGGTACAATTGCTCTCAAAGAGTGATCCTTTAGGGACACGGATCTTATCATGTAAGGGACAAATTGCCCTCATAAAGTTAGCCTTTAAGGACAACGGATCTCATTATGTAAGTGAAAATTGCTCTTATCAATATTGCAAGCATTATGGACAACGGCTATCATCATGTAAAGGGCAATTGCTCTCATCAAGTGAGCAAGCGTTTAGGGACAACGGCTCCCATAAAGTAAGGTACCATTGCTCTCAAAGAGTGAGCCTTTAGGGACAACGGCTCTTATATTGTAAGGAACAAATTGCCTTCTTAAATTTAACCTTTAGGAACAACGAATCTCATCATGTAAGTGTCAATTGCTCTTATCAATTGTGCAAGCATTAGGGACAACAACTATCATCATGTAAAGGGCAATTGCTCTCATCATGTGAGCAAGCGTTTAGGGACAACGGCTCCCATAAAGTAAGGTAAAACTGCTCTCAAGAGTGAGCCTTTAGGGACAACGGCTCTTATCATGTAAGGAACAATTTGCCTTCTTAAATTTAGCCTTTAGGAACAACGGATCTCATCATGTAAGTGTCAATTGCTCTTATCAAGTGTGCAAGCATTAGGGACAACGGTTATCATCATGTAAAGGGCAATTGCTCTTATCAAGTGAGCAAGCGTTTAGGGACAACGGCTCCCATAAAGTAAGGTACAATTGCTCTCAAAGAGTGAGCCTTTAGGGACAGCGGCTCTTATCATGTAAGGAACAAATTGCCTTCTTAAATTTAGCCTTTAGGAACAACGGATCTTGTCATGTATGTGTCAATTGCTTTTATCAAGTGTGCAAGCATTAGAGACAACGACTATCATCATGTAAAGGGCAATTGCTCTCATCAAGTGAACAAGCGTTTAGGGAAAACGGCTCCCATAAAGTAAGGTACAATTGCTCCAAAAGAGTGATCCTTTAGGGACACGGATCTTATCATGTAAGGGACAAATTACCCTCATAAAGTTAGCCTTTAGGGACAACGGATCTCATTATATATGTGAAAATTGCTTTTATGAAGATTGCAAGCATTAGGGACAACGGCTATCATCATGTAAAGGGCAATTTCTCTCATCAAGTGAGCAAGTGTTTAGGGACAACGGCTCCCATAAAGTAAGGTTAAATTGCTCTCAAGAGTGAGCCTTTAGGGACAACGGCTCTTATCATGTAAGGAACAAATTGCCTTCTTAAATTTAGCCTTTAGGAACAACGGATCTTGTCATGTATGTGTCAGTTGCTTTTATCAAGTGTGCAAGCATTAGGGACAATGACTATCATCATGTAAAGGGCAATTGCTCTCATCAAGTGAACAAGCATTTAGGGAAAACGGCTCCCATAAAGTAAGGTACAATTGCTCCAAAAGAGTGATCCTTTAGGGACACGGATCTTATCATGTAAGGGACAAATTACCCTCATAAAGTTAGCCTTTAGGGACAACGGATCTGATTATATAAGTGAAAATTGCTTTTATGAAGATTGCAAGCATTAGGGACAACGGCTATCATCATGTAAAGGGCAATTTCTCTCATCAAGTGAGCAAGCGTTTAGGGACAACGGCTCCCATTAGGTAAGGTACAATT
>LBNU01029805.1:0-13236 GCA_014162995.1 Artemisia annua
CTAGAAAGGAATCTAGCGAGTAGACCTAATAAAATAAAAATTCTACCTAAACAATAACTATTCCCCGGCAGCAGCGCCAAAAACTTGATGCGTGGTTTTGTGACCTTACAACAGGTTTTACCTCTCGAGGGATCTCAAGAGGCTTACAACCCCACCAGGCAGTGTACCTGACCGATGTAGTATAGGATAGTGGTAAGTACGAGGGATTGATCGTTCTCTCACAGAGAATAGTGTTCGTTAGGATAGAAAAACTACTCTAATAGGTCTAAGGGTGAAGGAAGATTCTTTTTGTATTTTTATATTTTTAGGAAAGCAAGTAAAATCTCGGTTTTGAAGGAGTGGGCAGAATTAGTTGCTAGTCAACTAATCTAAAATTACTACTATTGCAAAAGAAAATAAAATAACTAAACTATCTGGTTGTGAAAACTATACGGAGAAAAGTTGTGTTTACTTAGACCTCATTACTCCCTAACTATCTTTTACCGGTTAATTGATATGTATGTTACTTGTGTGGATGAAAGGTGTATTCATAATAACTCATGGAATGGCATACATATCTCTCCAATTCTATGAGCTCTTATCTCCTCCTATGCCATGCACGGCACAACCATAGGGATTGTAAACAGTGGCTCATACGTTAAATACTACCTTAATAGCCTAGTATGCCTTGGCTACATGTTTCCCAAGACGTTCAAGCACGTTACCATAAAGGAGGTTGGCCAGTTTTACAAATCCATTATTTTCAATGATTCACCTCTAACAGGAGTTCATACACCTGGATGTGATGAGAATAGTATGAAACTAATCTGTTTTGATGTATCAGTTGTCATATGTTGCTGCAAAGATATTGTGTTTCCAGCTTATTCATCATAGAGATGTTATCTTTTTGATTCTTTGCTGCTGATGTTTGAAGTCAATCCTCTAGTGTACTATGTTTAACGATCTATCAAGAAATCTTGAACTTAACTCTGGTCAAATTCAAGATTAGGGGAGGATTGTTGGGAATTCTGCTGAGTGTGAATTCCACTGATGGTTGCTGCTGAAGGGAATCTGCTGAAGATCAGATTCTGCTGATGAAGTATTACTGCTGAAGACATAGTTCAGCATGTTTAGTTTCTGCGGACTTAATAAAACCGCGTATTATGTAATGTAGTTAGGATATGCATGATTTATATTAGGAAAAGATAATGCATATCATTTAAAGTTTATAGTATATACGTTTCTTGAGAAACGGTTTAGGTTAGAGTTCCTTCTCTATAAAAGGAACATAAGTTTATGTTTGATGTAACGAACGACTTTACAAGTTTTCAATATATAATCCCTAGAGGATTAAGTGTTCTTAGTATTTATTGTTTATGCTTGTATTTGTTTTCCGCATTAGAGTACAAGCTTTGGAGATTCTCTATTAGAGTGTTTGTGATTACATAGACACTGCTAACAATCAACGAGAGCTACAAGATCTATCAAGGTTATATAGATTCAACAGGCGAGCACTTGAGTAGCATGTCGCCACAGCGCGAGCCTCATCTTAGCACGTCGCCATTGTATGCAATTATGTGATTAGGCTATAGTGTGCACCTATAGGGGTTGGTATGTGGTATGACGTGTGACTTAGTCCCAGGTTAGCAAGTAATTTATATGATGGTCCACTGGTATTTTTCTTGTGTCCAAACCTATAAACTCACCAGCATTCGCTGACGTTAGCATGTTTTCTTAGGTGATTAGTTTGATGGTTCTGGATTGGTATTCGGGGAGGCTTGGCAACTTGAGGCATGGTTGAAGGATCGAAGTAAACTCTGATAATAAATGGGGACCTATCTTTTAATTTCGTATTGGGCCGTACTTTGGATTTTGGATTGATGTAACCCTTCTAAATTTGATATTTATCGGTTTATGCTTTTAAAGTTGTTTATTTTGTTCTATATGCTTGTGAATGTATACCAATCCTAGTAGCACCCTGAAAGCTTGATAAGTCTTCCGCTGTACCAAATTTTGGGGGTGTTACAGATTGGTATCAGAGCCAAGGTTATAGAGAACTAGGTAATTTTTCAAAAACCTAAACTATAACCGTTTTGATAAAATCGATCCTCGACCAACGCATGCCGTCTGCCAAGCCGAAGCGTTTGTTTAAGTTGGAAATGAGATAAGTATATGATGCGTTGTGGTTTGGAAGTTAGATGCGGGAAACTAGTGTTGCGTTAGGACTTCAATATTGCGAATTATTTGATCTTGGCATTCTGATTGTCTTAATTGGTCATGTGAACATGAAATTATCTTATTGAATTGATATTTTGGTTTAAGTGGATTTTGGTTTAATATTGTTTAGTAATGCGGTATTATTGCAAATTTTATTGAGATATTGATTGATGAGTGTACTTGATATGATATGATTTTGAGTTAGAATATTTTGGAAACTGAGGTTTCATTATTTTGAAATACTTATACCTACCCTACGCCGTTGTCACAGACGATGTCCTCGCGAGCTATCGACGTGACTGAGAGCATCCTTGCTGGCGCAGCTCGACGAGTACGGACTCAGATCACTCCGGATCAGGATGATCCCTATATGACTATTCGGCATTCAGCCATTGTTCCAGCATCATCGACCACCTCTGGGCCATATACTTCCTCTAATTCTCAGTTACCATCATCGACTACTGACCGCCCTAGTTCATCGCGACAGTTGACACTGCATCAGGTACTGGCCCGAGCGCGAAAACCCCGTCTGGCTCATCGGACCACTGCCCGTATGTCAGTATGTTCTCCATCATCACCTATGTGTTTTCCTGTTCACTCTCTTCTGTCATCATCACCTTCATCACCATGTCGCCTGAGAGCTAGATCACCTACCTTATCATCTCAGGGTTCGCCTGCGCAGAGACGACGATTATCGGACTCATACTCAGGGGATGAGGAGGAGTATGAGGATGAGGAGGCAGATCCTCCAGAGGAGGAGGAGGAGGACGTTCCTTATGAGGCTATTCAGCCGATTCAGAGTCTTGCTCACTCAGCTCCATCAGTAAGACCAGAGTCGCCACCGCCTTCACCAGAGCCTGATTTTCCAGATCAGCCATTTGAGATAGATTTACCACCTCTTTCACCCGGATCTGACATACCCTTAGAGGTATCTTTGGAGTCTGCCGATCACGGTGAGTTGGGACGCGTTTGGGAGCGCCTGCTTACTCAGGGCGTTAGGATCCGTGAGTTGGTGGATCCATTAGAGGGTGTTTTGAGTGCGGGTTTCGAGGATATGAGAGGGGATGTGGATGCCTTGATTAGTAGGTATGGGGAGATGCGAGAAGCGATGTCAGAGTTGCGGGACCAGTTTGAGGATCTTCGGAGAGGCCTATTGACCGCTAGGGATGCTGACCGCACGCTTTGGCGTAGGGTCACGGATCTAGACCGGGAGGTCTTAGATCTGAAGAACGATAGCGAGACCCACAGGATTGAGATCACTTCGGTGAAGAGAGAGGTGGAGGGACTGCAGAGAGCAGGGAGTGACCGTCGCGGAGGCCGTGGCTAGTTGTAGTTGGACTCATATCGTTGTACTATTTCTAAACTGAGTAGTCTCGGTTAGAAATATTAGTCATCTCAGATCATTCTAGCTATCTTATTTTGTTTTCATCGGAATCGTTAGTAACAATCATCTATCTTTATTTTGTACTTCGAAAGCAATGTATTGACATGTGACGAGTAGAAGTGTATCTTGATTTTCTATTTCGAGCTTGTGTTATATTGTTGTGAATCTTTTTGTGCATCTGCTGTTGTGATTGGTATTCATATGATATTCGAACCGTTTAAGTCAGTCTCGTGTGACGACTTATGTTGTGGAAGTTGATGGAAATGCTGTATTATGAATCAGATTGATGGCTCCAAGGCGAAATCCACGCAGGGCTACCCGAGCAGGGCCTGCTATGATCAGCACCGGTCGTCGAGGTCGTCATTCAACTCGGACCACTGGACCTTAGGATACCGATCAGCAGGATACCTAATGCGTGGATTGCGTCTACCTAAAAGGTTTTACTTCTCAAGGGATCTTGAGAAGCTTGCAATCCCCACCAAGCAGTGTACCTGACCGATGTAGTATAGTGTAGTGGCAAGTACCGGGGGATTGATTGTTCTACTTGGGGAATAGTGTTCGTTAGGATTGAAAACTACTCTAGTTAGGTCTAAGGGTGAGGGATGGTTCTTTTTGTATTTTTATATTTTTATGAAAGAAAGTAAAATCTCGGTTTTGAAGGAGTGGACGGAATTAGTTACTAGTCAACTAACCCAATTAACTACTTATGCAAGAAAAATAAAATGACAAGAAAGTAAATGTGAGAAAACCTATATAGAGAAAAACGTGTTTACTTAGGTTTCACTACTCCCTAGCTATGTTTTACCGGTTAATTAGTTTGTTACAATTGAGTGGATGACGGGTTGTATTCTTTAATACCATTCGTGGGGGCGTGTACGTCATTCCCCAACTCTATAAGCTCCTACCTCTTCCTATGGCGACACGTTTAGTATCCTAACCATGGCCTCATTAATAGTCACTTATGCATTAAACACAACCAATTAAATCGTAGTACACAGCCGATTCATGTTTCCTAAGACGTTCAAGCAAGTTACCAATTGGAAGTTAGCCAATTTTCTTAAGCCTAACACTAAAATCATTCATCCACAACAATCAATAACCAACCGTTAACCAATAATCAATAGCTAGGTTTCATTACATCTAGGCAAACACAAGAAAAACCTAGCCTAGCATGTTAATATAAAGACAAGCATAAGATAAAATCAAACAACACATAGACATATTGAATGATTAATGGAAGACTTATCTTTAATTAAGCATGGATGAAACAACGGTGAAAATCCCATGAAAATACAGTAAAATTTGAGCTAGGGTTTAGCCTTAAGTTCTCCCAAAAGTTCCTCCTAAAAGTTCCTCCTCTAATGAATGAAAATTAGAAAACTATATATAGATTTTACAACTTGACGGCATCACATTGTAGCCTTTGACGCCGTCACCTCGCCGCCAAAACACTTCTCGGATTGCTCAGATCCACTCTTGACGCCGTCACCCTTTAAATCTTTCTGGGCCGTCTCTCTTTAACTTATAACGTGACGGCCTAGGGGTCAGAAAGCGTGACGCTGTCACGTGTTAAATCACATAAACTTTCTGGCGCGGTCTCGTGTAAACTTCATATCCACCTCTTTGTCAACATGTGACGCCGTCACCTTATAGAGTGTGAGATCGTCAGGTACTATTTCCAGCATATTTTTAGGCTTTGTCGTTTTCTTCACTTTTATGCTCCAAAAACGTCCAAAATGCTTCCTTTTCCAGATTTCTTATCCAAAGTACCTAAAATGACTGATCAAATAATTATGGATTAGGGCTTAAATGACCCCCTATAAGCGTAACACTTTTCACCTCATCAAATACCCTTACACTTGAGATTTGCTTGTCCTCAAGCAAATGCACTTTTATTCTAATCAAAATGCAAGCTATGGGTCATTTAACACTAATATAAAAGTAATTACAACAAATGATCGTTCCACTTCAATCAAAATAAGCACGGAAATTATAGACTAGCACCTCACAAATAGTGTTTAGATACTCACATCTCTCGGGTGTCATAAAAGTATATATCACAAATGGAAATGAAAAAATATCACTCACTACCTGTCATAGCACATAGATTACCATAGGCTTGGGAAAGGATAAAAAACCTCCACCACTTTGGCGTAAGCACCTAAGATAAACTATCAGAGAGGTCTTTTAAAGGGTTGTAACGTTAGGTGTAGGGATATGATAAGCACGGTTTTGTTGGATAAAGGCAATCTTTACTGGTGGCGAGTTAATCATCTTAGTCAATTACATGTACAATGTGGCGTTGCTAAGCCAAGACTCGACTCGTCTTAAGCTAATAAAACAAAAATAACACAAACTTAAAATAAACATAAAAGGAAATGGGATGGTAGTCCGTAAGTTTTTTCCACTTTTCTTTTTCTATTTTTTTTCTTCTTNCTTACACTTGAACTTTTACATACTTTACAAATAACTAATCTAATGACTCGAATCAAGATAATCGAAACACTTGGAGTACTTTATAACATTCACGCATACATGGGGGTAATAATTGATGTTCTTCCCCATTACTCCATATCACTAGTACTTTACCCATGAGTCCCAATCGTCCCAAAACAATATGTACAAGATATGACTCGACTTAGCAACCATGTAATCAGTTAGATAATTAACTAAGGGTTTAAACAAATGTTGTCACAATAATGCACTAAAGAAGAGTGCATACAAGGTAGGCTAAGGTGATTTGGGTGTACATTTGGGCGTGGATTGTAAACAAACTCTTCCTTTAAGTAAAATGCTTAAAGGTGGAAACGAAAAATATAGGCTCTGAGGGATGTACTAGGGGTATCGTGTACTAAAAATGAGTACATCGCTAAGGTGTGGGAAAATTACTTGACCAATGAAGTCAATGTAATTATAATACGGGTGTAAAACAAGGGTTATCCTAATGCCTCTTATCATGTAGTAGATCTAACTACACAAATGTAGTCTCACTAGCGGTTTCGGGATGAATCACTAACGCAAGTTCTAGAATCTAAGTACTACCGGTACACTCACAAGCACTAATAATAAATGCTTTTCCTAACAAATCTAGGGGCGAAGCTCACATATTTGGGGGAAATTTTTTGAGTGGTACGGTTTTTGTGCTAGTCATACAACTCCTATCCATGAGATGCTCATTAAGACTAAAGTTTTACTCCTATATGTTGTAAAAAATTTTAAATTTTGCGCTAAAATCGCCCTAACAAATATTTCTCTTAGTTTTATTACACACCTACTATTAGATAAACAAAAATCAAGTGTAGTTGCTTCTCTAAGGTATCATAATTTACCCCCCCCCCCTTACACTTAAGATGAACATTGTCCCCAATGTTCAAATAAAAAGGTGTAAAAGCAAAGAAGGTAGAAGAATGAAAACAAATACTCCCCTGATTCGTTCGGTGTGGATAATGTGGTAACATGGTTAGATCCTCCTCCAAGAAACTGAACGTAAAAAGCTTCCCTTCCATAATATAAATCATCGTCTTGTCCAATATAACCTGTTAAACCTAAGAAAACAATCATAGCAAACCTCGCATAAAATCTGCGACAAAATCTATATATGAAAAAATCCTAGAAAGCAAGTAAAGATATAATGTTTGTGGAATGAATATTTGCATATTCCTGGAGTTTATAAAATATGGGTTAAATGAAACTTTACAATTCCGGTAGAAAAACAAAACTTGCAAAATTTTCCAGAACTTTTTGAGCAAGAGCTAAAGTAGCTCCTAAAAAAACCGTCACCAAATGGGCAGAAGCAGTTTCACTACGCCGAGACAACTCTCCTTCAAGTTGAGCCAATGCACTTGTTACTCTTATCAGTCTTAGATGCACCAAAAAGGCTCTCCAAGGCCGATATTTTACACCTGACGTCGCCAGGTTTTAATGCCTGACGCCGTCAGAGTGATCTGACAGAAATTTTATATTTTGTTTCAGGAAAATTTCCAGAAAAACCTATGCCTTAATTCCTGGAATTCCTGCAAAATATTCATTATGACTCGATACAAGCATTTGACTCAAACAAATACTAATATGTATGTTTATTTAATATTGTTATGATCCATGTTCAATCTTGTTCTTATAAACAAATTTGGATTCCCTTACACTTATCTTTTGCAAAATACCTTTATACGTAGTTAAGACGAAGTTAAAAACAAAATAAAGCATTTTCACAATTTACTTTGAAGCATGAACCATAAACAATAAAAATAAATCATACATACGGAAACAAGTAAAAAAAACAAACAAACAAACAAACAAGCAAACAAATAAAGCTTGGGTTGCCTCCCAAGAAGCGCTTTTCTTTATTAATGAGTCTTGTAGCTAGACTCAAAGTCACGTCCTTACGTGACCTCATCCCGTAATATGACGTATCCCTTATCGCTAGAATCCTTGTTATCAGGGTGGTGATGTTTCAATCGTTCGACATTCACAATCATCTCTCCTCCTCTTTCGCTGCTCAAGATTACTGCCCCATTCTGACTTAGGCTTTTGATCATGAATGGTCCATACCACCAGGAATTTGGTTCATCGGAAGGTACTTTTATTTCTGAATGTTTTAAGAGCACCAAGTCTCCTTCTCTAAACTTTACAGGGCTCTTGGTCTGCTCATTGTATGCTATCTCAACCTCCATGGAATTCTCATCTCTACCCTTACACTCTCCAATCTCAATTTCTTTGCAATTCTTAATCCTTGCCTCCCATGCAAGGATTTTTTTCTCGAACATGACCACGAAGTATACTAGAGTCTGCTTCCATCTTCTTTTGCAGAATGATTTCTCTCATATGACGTGGGATCGTCGGGAAGCTTATCGTTTTATTCCTCTTTCTAATCAGGATAGTACTACTTTGGTAATTGATTCGTGCCCTAGCTGTAGAGAGAAAGGGTGCCCCATGGATTATTGGCATATTCACATCATTTCTATCAACGATCATGAAGTTGACTGGATACATGAATCCGGCAACGTTGACTAACACATCTTCTGCTATTCTTAATGGGTATTCATAAGAATGTTTTGCAAAAGAGAGTTTAATGTGGGTGATGGATGGCGGTTCGTCGGTTAACTGAACATAAATGGATAAAGGCATCAATTTACATCGGAACCTTGGTCAGCCACCGCATCCAGATACTTGAGTTTCCCTATGCCGCATGGTACTTCGAAGACCCCATAGAATTCTTGCTTCATGACTAGCTTCTGCCTCATGAGGCTCTCATAAAATTGTCCTCCGGGTAACGTGTCAGATTTATCGTTAGTTTTCATCTTTTTGGAACCCCCCCTTTGGGCGGATGAGTACGTCGATAGTTTCTTACCCAATCGTTTATAGTTTCCTTGTTTATTTCGTGCTTCAATTAGTGCCTTACGAGTTATGATTTGGGTGGTTCTTCCATTGGGTTCTCATTAGAGGGTGCCTCCTCTCCCTTGTCTGAATTGCATTCGCTAGTTTTACTGCTTCCACCACTAGGTTGGATGAGGTTGACTTTGTTACCTTCCTTAGTTATCAATTTTCTTTTTCCTTCATCATTGTCCTCATGGACGACGGAGATGGCATTAACAAATTTGGTGTTGGGAGCATCGACGTCTCTTCGCACCAACACTTTCTTTGGGGCTTTTGTTTTTGTGTGTTCTTTCAACAGGTCCATCATCTTCGCCATCTTTTCTTGCATTTCCTCCTTCTGTCTATAGATGGCTTCCTCGAATCTTGCCAACCGTTTGGAGTGTGTTGACATATACTCTCTCATTCAAGCTTCGAATTGTGGACTAAGTTCCTGAGGAGGTGGATTGGGTTGAGCATGCTTATAGAAGGATTCAGCATTTTCCCTAATAGGTGATTCGGACAACGGCGACTTTATGCCTGAGATGGAGTTGACTGTTGCTTGTCGTGGACTTAGGGGTCTCTTTTGCCTTTCGATTAGATCGTCGACCCTTTTCTCAAGTTCACAAAGTCTTTCTTCAGAGAGTTGAGTAGCCTTTGCTGGGGCTGAAAGTGCTTTGACAGCTGAATTTACAATATGAGTGGTTTCCCACACTTCATTATTGTAGAGTGCAAGCTCGTCGATGATTTCCCATGATTCCTCGACGTTTCTGTCATGCAATCTGCCCCCGGCGGCTCGATCAATGGCATGCTTGGTGTGGTAGTCGACATGGTCTTAGAAGATTTGGATTTGGAGCCAGAGATTTATGCCATGGTGAGGGACTTTTTGAAGTAAGTCCTTGAATCGAGTCCATGCCTCGTAGAGGGTTTCGCCTTGACGTTGTTCGAACATCAAGATTTCATTCCTTAGCTTGGTAGTTCTCCCCGGTGGGAAAAACTAAGCAAGGAAACGAGTGGTGAGATCATCCTAAGAGGTGATGGATCCTGCGGGTAGACGCTCTAGCCATTGACTAGCTTGGTCTCACAGAGAGAATTGGAAGAGACGCAATCGGGTCGTCTTTCGAGTGTTAACATCAATGTCTATGGAATCTACGATTTTAAGAAAGTCCTTGAGATGTTGATTTGGATCTTCGGAATGAAGTCCATGGAATGCACATCCGCTTTGCACCAACGTCATGGTGTCGGATCGCAAGGGAGACACATTGGCTCCCTGAGTGAGCTCAATGGTGTTTCGATAGCCTTGGTGGCTAGGACGGGAGTACTCTCCTAAAGTGCGGGCTCTAGGAGGTTGGTTTGGTTGTGGTGGGTTGTTGGGATCAAGGATATTACCACCTTCCATGATGGCGGATGGTAATGGTTACGAACAAAGGAACGAAGAAAAAGAAGATAGACTAAAGAAAACCTATAAAAATAAAAAAAATCTCACTAGAAAGGAATCTAGTGAGTAGACCTAAATAAAAATAAAATTCAACCTAAGCAATAACTATTCCCCGGCAGCGGCGCCAAAAACTTGATGCGTGGATTGCGTCTAGGCAAAAGGTTTTACTTCTCAAGGAATCTTGAGAAGCTTGCAATCCCCACCATGCAGTGTACCTGACCGATGTAGTATAGTGTAGTGGCAAGTACCGGGGGATTGATCATTCTACTCGGGGAATAGTGTTCGTTAGGATTGAAAACTACTCTAGTTAGGTCTAAAGGTGAGGGATTATTCTTTTTGTATTTTTATATTTTTATAAAAGCAAGTAAAATCTCGGTTTTGAAGGAGTGGGCGGAATTAGTTGCTAGTCAACTAACCCAATTAACTATTAATGCAAGAAAAATAAAATGACAAGAAAGTAAATGTGAGAAAACCTTATATGGAGAAAAACGTGTTTACTTAGGTTTCACTACTCCCTAGCTATCTTTTACCGGTTAATTAGTTTGTTACAATTGCGTGGATGACGGGTTGTATTCCTTAATACCATTCGTGGGGGCGTGTACGTCCTTCCCCAACTCTATAAGCTCCTACCTCTTCCTATGGCGACATGTTTAGTATCCTAACCATGGCCTCATTAATAGTCACTTATGCATTAAACACAACCAATTAAATCGTAGTACACATCCGATTCATGTTTCCTAAGACGTTCAAGCAAGTTACTAATTGGAAGTTAGCCAGTTTTCTTAAGCCTAACACTGAAATCATTCATCCACAACAATCAATAACCAACCATTAACCAATAATCAATATTTAGGTTTCATTACATCTAAGCAAACACAAGAAAAACCTAGCCTAGCATGTTAATATAAAGGCAAGCATAAGATAAAATCAAACAACACATAGACATATTGAATGATTAATGGAAGACTTATCTTTAATTAAGCATGGATGAAACAAGGGTGAAAAACCCTTGAAAATACAGTAAAATTCGAGCTAGGGTTTAGCCCTAAGTTCTCCCAAAAGTTTCTCCTAAAAGTTCCTCCTCTAATGAATGAAAATTAGAAAACTATATATAGATTTTACAGCTTGACGGCGTCACGTTGTAGCCTTTGACGCCGTCACCTCGCCGCCAAAACACTTCTCGGATTGCTCAGATCCACTCTTGACGCCGTCACCCTTTAAATCTTTCTGGGCCGTCTCTCTTTAACTTATAACGTGACGGCCTAGGCGTCACAAAGCGTGACGCCGTCATGTGTTAAATCACATAAACTTTCTGGCGCGTCTCGTGTAAACTTCATATCCACATCTTTGTCAACATGTGACGCTGTCACCTTATAGAGTATGACGCCGTCAGGTACTATTTCCAGCATATTTTTAGACTTTGTCGTTTTCTTCACTTTTATGCTCCAAAAACGTGCAAAATGCTTACTTTTCCAGATTTCTTCTCCAAAGTACCTAAAATGACAAAAGGAACGATTTAAGGCAATATTTGATCAAATGATTACGGATTAGGGCTTAAATGACCCCCTAAAAGCGTAACACTTTTCGCCTCATCAATACCAATCACCGCGATGCTGAAATTCCCAACACTAATGAGCAAGGAGAGAATGGTCACGCACCGCCGAACGCATCCAATGTGGATCAAGTGTTGATCAATCAGCTCGTGAATCAGCGCGTGGCCGAATTGTTGGCGGAGTCGAACCACTCTAACACATCTGCTGGAACCCCTCCGTCGAATCGTACTTGTAGATGTACCTACAAGGAGTTTTAGTTCTGTGGACCTATTAAGTATGGAGGAACCAAAGGGATAGTCTATCTGATGAGATGGATGGAGAAAACTGAATATGTGTTCAATGTCAGTAACTGTGATGAGGATGCTAAGGTGAAGTATGCATCGTACACCTTGAAGGATGAGGCGTTGACCTGGTGGAATAACTATCACAAGTCTGTGGGGAGTGAGGCAGCTTATGCCATGACTTGGGATCAGTTTAAAGCTTTGTTGGTTAAGACTTACTGCCCAAGGAATGAGATTAAGAAGCTTGAGATCGAGTTTTGGAACCATAAGGTGAAGGGTTCCGACATGACAACTTACAACCGGAGGTACCGGGAGTTGTCATTACTCTGCCCCGATATGGTTCGAACTGAGGCGCTCAAGATTGAACGATACACTGATAGGTTTCCCTTCGCCACTAGGAACGAAGTGATCGCTGCTAAGCCGGCAAGTCTGTGGGGAGTGAGGCAGCTTATGCCATGACTTGGGATCAGTTCAAAGCTTTGTTGGTTAAGACTTACTGCCCAAGGAATGAGGTTAAGAAGCTTGAGATCGAGTTTTGTGACCATAAAGTGAAGGGTACCGACATGACAACTTACAACCGGAGGTACCGAGAGTTGTCATTACTCTGCCCCGATATGGTTCAAACTGAGGCGCTCAAGATTGAGCGATACACTGATGGGTTGCTGATGCGTGGTTTTGTGACTTTACAACAGATTTTACCTCTCGAGGGATCTCAAGAGGCTTACAACCCCACCAGGCAGTGTACCTGACCGATGTAGTATAGGATAGTGGTAAGTACGGGGGATTGATCGTTCTCTCACAGGGAATAGTGTTCGTTAGGATAGAAAAACTACTCTAATAGGTCTAAGGGTGAAGGAAGATTCTTTTTGTATTTTTATATTTTTAGGAAAGCAAGTAAAATCTCGGTTTTGAAGGAGTAGGCGGAATTAGTTGCTAGTCAACTAACCCAAAATTACTACTATTGCAAAAAAAAAAATAAATAACTAAACTATTTGGTTGTGAAAACTATACGGAGAAAAGTTGTGTTTACTTAGA
>LBNU01029805.1:14099-25251 GCA_014162995.1 Artemisia annua
GTACTAGGGGTATCGTGTACCAAAAATGGATACAATGCAAAGGGTGTGGAAGAATTACTTGACCAATGAAGTCAATGTAATTATAACAAAAATACGGGTGTAAAACAATGGGTTAATCCTAATGCCTCTTATCATGTAGTAAATCTTAACTACACGAATGTAGTCTCACTTGTGGATTTATGATGGTCCTAACGCAAGTTCTAGAATCTAAATACTACCGGTACACACATCATAGCACCATAGATGGATGTTTTTCCTACAAATTCTAGGGGCGAACCTCACATATTTGGGGTGGAAAATTTTTTAGTGGTACGGTTTTTGTGCTAGTCATACAATTTCCTATCCATGAGACGCTCATTAAGATCAAGGTTTCACTTCTAAATGTTGTAAAAAAATTTAAATTGGCGCTAAAATTGCCCTAACAAATATTTCTCTTGGTTTTATTACAAATTCACTATCAAACAAAGCAAAACATCAAGCGTAAGTGTATTCTCAACGGTGCCTTCATTTACCCCCCTTACACTTAAACCGAACATTGTCTCCAATGTTGAAATAGAAGATGTAAAAGTAAATCAAATGAAAGAATGAAATCAAATACTCCCCTGAATCGTTTGATGTGGATAATGAGGTAACATGGTTAGATCTTCTTCCAAGAAAGACGAACGTTCAAAGCATCCCTTCCAAAATAATAGACGTCTTCTTGTCCAAAATAACCTGTTAACCTGAAAAAGATAAAGGCCAACCTCGCATAAAATCGGCGGTAAAATCTACATAATAGGATATAATGCTTGTGGAATGAATATTTTGCAGAATTCCTGCAGATTATAAGTTAAAGAATTAACAAAACTTTTTAGGTTTCCGGGAGAAATACAAAGCTTTCAAAAATTGCAGAAAATTTTAACCTGACGCCGCCAGGTGATATGCCTGACGCCGTCAGAATGATCTGACAGAATTCTCATGTTAAGTTTCCGGAAAAATTCTGGAAAAACTAGATCTTACTTCCTGGAATTCCTGCAAAAATTCATTATGACTCGATACAAGCATTTGACTCAAACAAATACTAATATGTATGTTAATTTCATTGTTATGATTCATGCTCATTCGTTCTTTATAAATCGATTTAGATTTCCCTTACACTTAGCTTTTGCGAAATACCTTTATATGTAGTTAAGACGAAGTTAAAAACAAAATAAAGCATTTCACAATTTAGTTTAAAGCATGAGTCAATAACAAGAAATATAACTTACATACGGAAACAAATAAAATCAAATAGACAAACAAACAAACACAAAGCATGGGTTACCTCCCAAGAAGCGCTTTTCTTTATTAACGAGTCTTGTAGCTAGACTCAAAGTCGCCGTACATTACGTGACTTCGTCGTTGGTCACGGTTCCTGAGTCATCCTCTTTTCCGGTTTTGTATTCCGGTCCTAATTTCAAACAATCCTTATAGAAACCGAATATTCTTCCCATGACATAGTCTACTCCCCTACGTCTATCCTCATCGTTCCTATAGTAAACCGCTTGTTTGAGCTCCTTTTCAACATTGGACAAGTGTTGGAATTGCTCTATCTTATATGGCATTTGGTAGTTCACTTCGTCGGTCTCATCCTTAAATTTAACTATTCCTAAGGAAGGTTCATGAGTCATTCTAGAGACCTCGATAAATGGCTTGCCTAAAACTACTTGGGTTACACTTGCATCGACTATTGGGCGGATAGCTTCTACAATCACAAAGTCGGTGACATAGGCAAAGTTTCCTACATAAACCGGTAATCCCTTAACTCTCCCCGTGAAGTTACTAATCCATCCCTTATCGGGGAGCACCCTATACCAAAGTTGGTTTTTCATTATCAAATTGTATTGGGCTCTATTCATGATGTTTATGGGCGATCTAGGGTCGATGTAAGCTTTCCATATATGCAAATGTCCGATGTTGCATGGTATGTTGAGATTAGAAGGATCGCCCACTTTGATAATCAGGTTACCCAGGAAGTATGGGATCTCGGAGTCATCGAATAGATTCTTATGATATGCTCGCTCTTCCCTAGTTGGTAACCTATTGAAGTAGTCCTCTTCTCCTACTTCTTCTATTTCGCTAATCTTAGCTTTCCTATCATCCTCTACTCCCTTATTCTCATCCTTTGATTCACTATCATCCTCACTCCAATCAATTGGTCTAATGGTAAGAACGTTGACGAAGTGGACATGTTTGGATGAAGAGGGGTCTTTGATTTGGGGTCCACTATTGGTGTTCCTAGCGTCCTTATGTGGGGGTGATAGCACTTGGTTGTTGAGGGCCATCAACAAGTTGTTAATCTTATTGGTCATCTCTACTTGTTGTTGATTGAATTCGGATGTGAATTTAGCTATACGAGCTTCTTGAGATGCCATAAAGTTGGACATCAACCCTTCGAAGTTGTTGGTACTACCATAGTTGTTGAAGGTACGGTTTGAGGAAGGACCGTTAGGTTGAAACCGATTAGGTGGGTTGGAAGAATGGTTTTGGGGCGCGTTTTGGTTTGACTTCCACCTAAGGTTGGGGTGATTTTTTCATGAGGGGTTGTATGAATCTCCGTAAGGGTTTGGCTCGGGTTTGAAAGTGTACCACTTGTCTCCCGCTCCATCGGTACACGTGGATGCGTAGTCCGCAAAAGCTTGTTCGGGGAGTTCCATGCAATAACGAGTGTCATGGGGACCACTACATAATTCGCACGAAGAAGTGATTTTGTTCACTTGGCTTGAAGGTTTAGGAGCTTCGTAGGATTTCATGAGAAACTTGACTTGGTCCTCAAGTTCTATGATCCTACGGTCGGAAGTGCTTGAATTATTCGAAGGCAAAGATATTGCCTTGACCGTTTTATTCAAATCACGGGGATCATTCCAACTTTCGTTGTCATATAGAGCAAGATCTTCTAGGAGATCCCATGATTGTTCCGCACTTAGATCACGTAGCTTGCCACCGGCCGCTTGGTCAATGGTTTGCCTCGTGTGGAGATTGATGTGGTCATAGAAGATTTGGACTTGGAGCCAAAGGTCTATGCCATGATGAGGGACTTTTTGGAGTAAGTCCTTGAATCGAGTCCATGCCTCGTAGAGGGTTTCGCCTTGGCGTTGTTGGAACGCCAAGATATCATTCCTTAGCTTGGTAGTTCTCCCCGGTGGGAAAAATTGAGCAAGGAAACGAGTTGTGAGATCATCCCAAGAGGTGATGGATCCTGCGGGAAGTCGCTCAAGCCATTGACTAGCTTGGTCCCGTAGAGAGAATTGGAAGAGACGCAATCGGGTCGTCTCTCGAGTGGCAACATCAAGGTCTATGGAATCTACGATTTTGAGGAAATCCTTGAGATGTTGATTTGGATCTTCGGAACGAAGTCCATGGAATGCGCATCCGCTTTGCACCAACCGGATGGTGTCGGATCGCAAGGGAGTGACATTGGCTCCTTGAGTGAGCTCAATGGTGTTGCGATAGCCAAGGTGGCTAGGTCGGGAATACTCTCCTAAGGTACGGGGTCTAGGAGGTTGGTTTGGTTGTGGTGGGTGGTTTGGTTGAAGTGGGTTGTTGGGATCAAGGATGTTACCACCTTCCATGATGGCGGATGGTAAAGGTTACGAACAAAAACACGAAGAAATAAGATAGACTAAAGAAATCCTAGAAAAATAAAATAAAAATCTCACTAGAAAGGAATCTAGTGAGTAGACCTAATAAAATAAAAATTCTACCTAAACAATAACTATTCCCCGGCAGCGGCGCCAAAAACTTGATGCGTGGTTTTGTGACCTTACAACAGGTTTTACCTCTCGAGGGATCTCAAGAGGCTTACAACCCCACCAGGCAGTGTACCTGACCGATGTAGTATAGGATAGTGGTAAGTACGGGGGATTGATCGTTCTCTCACAGGGAATAGTGTTCGTTAGGACAGAAAAACTACTCTAATAGGTCTAAGGGTGAAGGAAGATTCTTTTTGTATTTTTATATTTTTAGGAAAGCAAGTAAAATCTCGGTTTTGAAGGAGTGGGCGGAATTAGTTGCTAGTCAACTAACCCAAAATTACTACAATTGCAAATAAAATAAAATAACTAAACTATTTGGTTGTGAAAACTATATGGAGAAAAGTTGTGTTTACTTAGACTTCATTACTCCCTAACTATCTTTTACCGGTTAATTGATATGTATGTTACTTGTGTGGATGAAGGGTGTATTCCTAATAACTCATGGAGTGGCATACATATCTCTCCAATTCTATGAGCTCTTATCTCCTCCTATGCCATGCACGGCACAACCATAGGGATTGTAAACAGTGGCTCATGCGTTAAATACTACCTTAATAGCCTAGTATGCCTTGGCTACATGTTTCCCAAGACGTTCAAGCACGTTACCATAAAGGAGGTTGGCCAGTTTTCTTGAGCCTAACATTGATGGAACAATCATCCCAACAAACAACAACACATCAATTAACCAATAATTAATAGTTAGGTTTCATTAGATCTAAGCAAACACAAGAGAATTTAGCTACACATGTTAATTAAAAGACAAGCAAAAGAGATAATCAACCAACACATAGACATATTGATTGAATTAAAGTGAAGACTTATCTTTAATTAAGCATGAGGGTTCCAAGGGTTGGAAACCCTAAAAAGTACAGAAAATTCGTCTAGGGTTTGGTGCCAAAAGTTCTCCACAAAGTTCCACACTTAATGAATGAAAAATAGAAAACTATATATAGATTTTACATTCTGACGGCGTCAGGTTATAGAGGCTGACGCCGTCAGCTCGCCGCCATTAGGTTTCTCGGATGGCCTAGATCCACTTCTGACGCCGTCACTCTCTATTCCTCTCTGGGCCGTCACTCTTTAACTCATAACCTGACGGCCTACAACTTCTAACACCTGACGGCGTCAGGTGTTAATTTCCAAAATCTTTCTGGCCCGTCATTTGATAATTGGTTTCCACTCTTTTGTCAAGGCTTGCTGACGGCGTCACCTTGTGACTCTGACGCCGTCATGTTGTAATTTCTGCTTCTTTTGAGACTTTGTCGTTTTCTTCACTTTTATGCTCCAAAAACGTCCAAATATGCATGTTTTCCAGAATTCCTCTCAAAAGTACCTAAAATGACAAAAGGAACGATTTAGGGCAATATTTGATCACATTTATACGAATTAGGGCTTAAATGACCCCTTAAAAGCGTAAAACTTTTTGTCTCATCAGTTGTCCTTAGCCACTAGGAACGATGTGATCGCTGCTAAGCCGACAAACCTCCATGAGGCCATCACCATAGCGCAGCAGCTAATGGATTCTTGGGTTTTGGAAGGAGCAGGTAGGGAAAGGAATGATAAGAGGAAGAGAGATGGGAATACTAAGGATGGCAATAACCCAAACAAGCGACAAGAGGTTGCTAAGGTATATGCCATCGGGAATGGCGAAGGGAAAGGTCAGAGTGGAGAAGGATCTAAGTGTAATCGCTGCTACCGACGTCATGCTGGACGATGTACTGTGGTGTGTATAAAGTGTATCAAGGTTGGATATATAGCTAGAGACTGTAGGTCCCGCCCACTTGCTGTGGCACAAACAACACAGAGGAATGATTGGAAGGCGAATGTCACATGCTTTGGGTGTGGGAAGAAGGGACATTACAAGTCAGAGTGTCGTGAACCGTGGAACAAAGGAAATGCTGGAAATGGAGGAAGTCAGGGAAACCGAGGTGCAGGAGGGAATGGGCATAATCAAGGGAATAGAGGAGCAGAGGGAAACCGAGGAAACCAAGGTGCCGGAAATCAACAGTTAGAGGTAGGAGCAGCTCAAGGAAGGGTGTATGTCCTTGGAAAGGAGATCAAAGAGGATCCGAACGTAGTTACTGGTACGTTCCTTCTCAACAATCGTTATGCTTCCATACTGATTGATACTGGTGCTGATAGGAGTTTTGTGTCCATTACGTTTATGCCATTGCTTGAAATTCCCCCGACACCACTAGAGATCGGTTACGATGTAGAGTTAGCTAATGGGAATGTTGAAAGGATAACCCCTATAGTTCGAGGTTGTACCTTCAACTTCTTAAATCATCCTTTCAATATAGATCTCTTGCCCGTAACTTTAGGAAGTTTTGATGTTATTATCGGTATAGACTGGTTGTCGAAGTATAAGGCGAATATCATCTGTGATAAGAAGATTGTGTGCGTGCCTTACGGTAGAGAAGTGCTGAATATACAAGGTAATCGAGACGACCGTGGAAATCCTTCCAGGTTAAACATCATCTCTTGTACTAAGGCACAAAAGTTAATAGAAAAGGGACGCTACCTATTTCTAGCGCAAATCTCGGGAAATGAGAAGGATGTGAAGAAGGAGAAACGTTTGGAGGATGTGCGCGTTGTTAGAGATTTTACGGACGTGTTCCCAGACGACTTGCCAGGAATCCCGCCTGTTAGACAAGTTGAGTTCAAGATAGAGTTGGTGCCACGCGCTTCACCCGTAGCCCGAGCTCCCTATCGACTCGCTCCATCTGAGTTGGAGGAATTGTCAAAACAGTTAGCAGAATTGGCAGAGAAGGGATTCATTCGCCCAAGTTCGTCACCATGAGGAGCCCCAGTCTTGTTTGTGAAGAAGAAGGATGGATCGTTTCGTATGTGCATCGACTATAGGGAGTTGAACAAGTTGACGGTGAAGAATAGGTACCCCCTACCTAGGATCGATGATCTCTTTGACCAGCTCCAAGGATCGAGCATATACTCAAAGATCAATCTGAGATCGGGATACCATCAACTTCGAGTTCGAGAAGAGGACATACCGAAGACCGCGTTCAGGACTCGGTATGGTCATTATGAATTCCAAGTGATGCCGTTTGGTTTGACCAACGCTCCAGCAGTATTCATGGATCTCATGAATCGAGTGTGCAAACCTTATTTGGATAAGTTTGCAATAGTATTCATATACGACATCCTTATATATTCGAAAAGTGAGAAGGAGCATGAAGAGCATCTGAGGCTCGTTTTGGAGTTGCTAAGGCAGGAGAAGCTGTACGGCAAATTCTCTAAGCGTGAATTTTGGATTCCGATTGTACAATTCTTGGGCCACATGATTGATAGAGATGGAGTTCATGTGGATCCCGCTAAGATCGAGCCCATTAAGGAATGGGCCGCCCCTAAGACCCCGTCTGAGGTTCATCAATTCTTAGGTTTAGCAGGCTATTATAGGAGGTTCATAGAGGGATATTCCAAAATAGCCAAGTCGCTGACCAAGTTGACACAGAAGAGCGTCAAGTGGGGAGAGAAAGAAGAGGAAGCGTTTCAGTTATTAAAGGAGAAGTTATGTAGTGCGCCCATTTTAGCCCTACCCAAAGGGAGTAAAGACTTTGTGTTGTATTGCGATGCTTCGCACAAAGGGTTGGGAGCCGTCTTGATGCAACGGGAGAAGGTGATAGCGTATGCCTCCCGTCAGCTCAAGAAGCAGCAGAAAAACTACACAACCCATGACTTGGAGTTAGGAGTTGTTGTATTCGCGCTCAGGATCTGGAGACATTACTTGTACGGTACAAAGTGCGTGGTATATACCGACCATAAGAGCTTGCAACACATTCTCGATCAGAAAGAGCTAAATATGAGACAGCGACGCTGGTTGGAGTTGTTGAGTGGTTACGATTGTGAGATTCGTTATCACCCAAGTAAAGCAAATGTCGTTGCTGACGCTCTGAGTCGAAAAGAGAGAATACCACCATTGAGGGTGAAATCGTTAGGAATGACGATTAGATCACCGCTACCGTCTCAGATACTAGAAGCTCAAGCCGAGGCGTTAAGAGAAGAAAACCGACCGGCTAAGAATATTTATGGAATGGCAGAGAACCCGAATGGATTTGTGAAACGTGCAGATGGAACGTTGTGCTTCAGAGAGAGAAGCTGGATCCCACTTTGGGGAGGTATCCGAGAGCTGATTATGCACGAGTCGCATAAGTCTAAGTATTCTATTCATCCCGATTCTGATAAGATGTATCAGGATTTGAAGAAGTTGTATTGGTGGCCTAACATGAAGGCAGACATAGCCCTCTATGTTGGCAAGTGTCTGACATGTTCGAAGGTAAAGGCTGAGCACCAGAAACCATCAGGACTGCTGATTCAACCCGAACTTCCGGTCTGGAAATGGGAGCGTATTACTATGGATTTTATCACCAAATTACCAAGGATAGTTAGTAGAAGCGACACTATCTGGGTAATTGTGGACTGACTGACGAAGTCTGCTCACTTTCTTGCCATCAGCGAGAAAGATGATGTCAGCAAACTTGCTCAACTCTACGTGAAAGAGATTGTATCTCGTCACGGAGTTCCTGTATCGATTATCTCCGACCGTGATAGCCGTTTTGCGTCGCACTTTTGGCAGTCTCTCCAGAACGCTTTAGGGATAAAGCTTGATATGAGTACTGCTTATCATCCGCAAACCGACGGTCAAAGTGAGAGGACCATTCAGACGTTAGAGGATATGCTGAGAGCGTGTGTGATCGATTTCGGCAAAGGTTGGGAGAAGTATTTACCTTTGGCCGAATTCTCATACAACAACAGCTATCACGCTAGTATTAAGGCCACACCTTTTGAGGCGCTTTATGTCCGGAAATGTCGTTCTCCTATCTGTTGGGTGAAAGTTGGGGATAGCCAACTTACCGGTCCCAAACTCTTCCTGGAAACTACTGAGAAGGTCGTTCAGATTCGTGATCGTTTGCAAGCTGCACGTGACAGGCAGAAGAGTTATGCCGACAAGATACGCAAGCCTCTTGAATTTCAAGTAGGAGATCGCGTCATGTTGAAAGTCTCTCCTTGGAAAGGAGTAATACGTTTTGGCAAACGTGGTAAGCTTAACCCTCGCTACATTGGTCCATTTCCAATCCTGGATAGATTCGGGCCAGTGGCATATAGACTTGAACTACCACCGGGGTTGAGTAACGTGCACAACGTCTTTCATGTGAGTAATTTGAAGAAGTGTCTTTCTGAGGAAACTCCAATCATCCTCGTGAAAGAGATTCGGGTCGATGAGAGTTTGAACTTCGTTGAGGAACCAATTGAGATTTTGGATCATGAGATTAAGCGACTGAAGCAAAGTCGCATCTCTATCGTTAAGGTTCGTTGGAATTCTAGGCATGGGCCGGAATTCACGTGGGAGCGAGAGGATGAGTTTCGGAGGAAGTATCCTCAACTCTTTTCATCATCGGGTAATTCGAAGTGAAACCCGGGACGGGTTTCATCTGAGGCTGGGAGGCTGTGACAACTGGCAAAATAGGGAGTCATTTTAAAAATACCGCATTGCTTTGAAATTTAAAATCATGTTAGATATTTAAGAATTTGATCTAGTTATGGAATTTGATTGAGTTATGGAATGGTTAATTGGTATGTCGTGTTATTGGATATTTTCTGTTGCGTTAGTTAGGCACTACTATGACTCCGGCACTAGGAAAACCTAATAATTTGAATTTTATTAAGTTCGGTTGCGTTTTATTTTACATAAACGTATTTATTATCAAAATTTATGGAAAAACGTATTTAAAGTGATCGGTGACGTTTACGAGTATCGTTGGGGACGTTTATTGTTTTTCGCGATTTATTTTATATGTGTTCGGGAAAGTTAAGCGAATATTACACTGATAGTCCTTGTTGTGAGCCCTTGGAAGAAAATAAGAGAAAGAGAGGGACCATAATGCAAGTTTCGGATATATAAGCTAAACCCTAACCCTTTTCTTTTCATTTCATCACCTCCACTCAAAATATATCACTCCCTCTCCTCTCTCTCTCTCTTGTCGCCGCCACCTGCTATGCCGGCACCACCATCACCGCCGTACCACAAGCCACACCGCCACCACTAAAACAACCACCGTCACCTCCTATTTCTTGTGTGCCACCACATGTGCCAAGAAAAACCACCACCACCTCCTTTTCTTGTTGTTGCCGCCGGTATACACATCACCNACCGCCACTAAAACAACCACCGTCACCTCCTATTTCTTGTGTGCCACCACATGTGCCAAGAAAAACCACCACCACCTCCTTTTCTTGTTGTTGCCGCCGGTATACACATCACCACCACCGTTTTCTTGAATTTTTTGAAGTTTTGAAGGTGAGACACGCGTTTCACGCGTCGAGTTGACTAACCGAGTCCACTCGGTTGTGTTTTTGTTGATCTTTGGGTTGAAATCGAATGGGTTTTAAAGATTTTGTTAAAATATTAAGTGGGTATCTGTGTTGTGTCAATTTGGGCTCGGATTTGTGTCGATATGTGTTGGGTTTTATTAGTTTTGAGGTTTTGATGATTTTGTACGAGTAGATTTACTCGTGGGATTAAGCCGAGACCCTCAAGGGTTTGACCGGTGTGGTTTGGCTCGGTGTGAGCAAGACCATGACCCTTTGGGTCCGGTTGGTTAAGGTTTTGTTTGGATAACGGCTCGGTTGAGCAAGCCGTGACCCCTTTAGGTCCTTTCGGTTTGATTTTTGGCTCATGGAGAGCTAAGCCGAGACCCGTTGGTCCTCGTGCTTATCGTGTATGTCTCGTATGGGAACTAGCTGAGACCCTTGGGTCCTTGTGCTTTTGTTGTGGCTCGAACGTGGTGAGCCGAGACCCCGTGGGTTCGGCAACAACCATGGTTTCAATAGCTGTTGTTGTCGCGTTATTTGTTGTTGTTGTTTCTTGTTGTTGATTGTCGTTAATTGTTGTTGTTGTTGTTTTGTTCTTGGCCGAAGGTGTAGTAAGGGAAGCCGAGACCATTTGGTCTCGGCAAGGTTATGTTTGTTGGTATTTGTTGGCGAAGTTCTTAAGGGGAGTCGAGACCGTTTGGGTTCTCGACCACATTGTATTTGGCGAAGTGGTTATTGAGAAATGGTTGTGAATTGGTTTAGAATGACGGAGATAGGATTAGACGAGAGCCATAGTCGGCCTCGATGGATTGAAGTTGTTAAGAGGTTATGGTTATGTATGGTCGACGTATAGTCGAATGTGGATATTGCAATTTGGACGATGTGGATATATACATTTTGACCATGTGCGAGGTCGAGGTCGTCTTGACTTACTAGTCAACGGTCGACTTCGACAAACGCCGTGACATTGGACTTAGTTATAAGCCGGGACGTGATTACTCGGACTTGTGACTCGAACGTATATAATAACTCGTTGAATAATAAATAAAAAT
>LBNU01029805.1:25373-52075 GCA_014162995.1 Artemisia annua
TATATATATATATATATACGAACGTATATATATATATAAGTATATAATAAATAAGTAGTACGATACTAATAAAGCCGACGATAAATGTTAACTATTAAGTTAGATAATAATTATCGGGACTCTATTAGGATTAGAAACATAACGGTTTTCGAGAATGAATAAGATGTTTAATTATGAAATATCGAAAAGGTTTTTAAAATGGAAATATTAAATGTGACTAGTTATTAAATGTTCGAGGGCACGAAAACTAAGATTATTGTTAATACCAATCATTGTGAATTAATTGCTACTCACGGATAACGGACGTTAATACATCCGACTTAGTTAACTAACGAACTTATTTAGTTGACGAACAAAATATGATCCCGTTAGGTACCTCGGAAGGATTTATTAGCGAATAACTTATCCTACGACGCCTTAGGTCGTGGCAAAGTTATAAAGGAGTAAGTACGATGAATAATTGTTAAGTTATCGAGTTGACGAATTTGATAAGTTTTGACAATCTATTTGGGATGACTTATTAACTAAGAAAATTAACACGTAGATCGAGTGCTTGGTTAGTTGAGTTCTCTCGAGTGTGAGTTCACTTGAGTTGTGTTGAGTCGACACTACACGCACGGATACCAAACAATAAAACGGATACGAAATAAGTTTTTGGAAATGGAAATGGAATACGTTCGGGTTTGGAAATTATTTATTCGATATAAATTGTACTGAGGCGTATGTATATTATTAGGTAGTGCCGAGTCAGTAGTCTCCGTTGCCAGATAGTCGTTATTTCGTTGCTTTTGTTGATTCTTTTGCTATTTGTTGGACTTGAGGTGAGTTTATAGCCCCGTTTTTACTGCTATTTTATTGTTTTGAGCATTGGGGTGAGAAACACGCAAAACTGTTTTATGTGGACCTTTTTACTATGTTTTGGTTGAAAACTTGCTATGTATATTTTCTGGCTAAGTGTGTGTTGAGCATGTCGCAACTTGTGCGAGCATTTATTATATTGATTGGGCGAGCACTTGAGTAGCATGTCGCCACAGGGCGAGCCTCATCTTAGCACGTCGCCATTGTATGCAATTATGTGATTAGGCTATAGTGTGCACCTATAGGGGTTGGTATGTGGTATGACGCGTGACTTAGTCCCAGGTTAGCAAGTAATTTATATGATGGTACACTGGTATTTTTCTTGTGTCCAAACCTATAAACTCACCAGCATTCGCTGACGTTAGCATGTTTTCTCAGGTGATTAGTTTGATGGTTCTGGATTGGTATTCGGGGAGGCTTAGCAACTTGAGGCATGGTTGAAGGATCGAAGTAAACTCTGATAATAAATGGGGACCTATCTTTTAATTTCGTATTGTGCCGTACTTTGGATTTTGGATTGATGTAACCCTTCTAAATTTGATATTTATCGGTTTATGCTTTTAAAGTTGTTTATCTTGTTCTATATGCTTGTGAATGTATACCAATCCTAGTAGCACCCCGAAAGCTTGATAAGTCTTCCGTTGTACCAAATTTTGGGGGTGTTACAGTCTATCAATGTTTAGTTTATCATTTTAAAAAAATGTGAATTTCAGTATGTAGATAGTAGAAATAAATCATGCGGAATAATAGCACAGATAAGATAGCTTATCAAGGAAGTCATAACTCCTTGTGTTTGAAGTGTTTGAAGTAATATTCGAAGAAGAAATGTGTACCTTAGCACACGAATGATGGATCGACACTTGGAAGTATTGGCATTTTCTGGAAAAAGGGCAATTGGTGATTACTCAGTTGAAAGCTAAGATTATTTTGATTTTTCCTTTTCACCAAAAATTATCCAACATTATATCCTACCCTTTTAGTTGTGAAGTATGCTTAGGTGAGGGAATCGAGCAGTCAGTAGTGTCTTGCCCGGCGTTCCGGTCATGTACCATTACCTTTGCCGCCCTTGTTGTAGTATATTAGTAACAACTCTACACCCTAAACCTTACAATCATTCACCCAATATTGTTTTCGAAAACTGTTTTGACCTTAGCTCTAGTGGTGGAGTTTTGTGTAAATGCCAAGCTTATGATAGAATACATGTTATGACTGAGCGTTATTGAGAGCATCTCGAAATTGAACACTTAGAATAGGGAGCGTATGAGTGAATTCCTTCCCTTCTTTTCGTGAGGTGTTCGACTTAATTTTGTTCTAGCATTTGTAGTAATTTAAATTCGTATCTTCTACATGATTAGGAAGATACCATTTTATAATTAATATAGTCTTCTTGAGGGCAAGTAGAGTTTAAGTGGGGGGATATTTGATAACATCAAATAAGTCCGTTATTCTTATTGTCAATTTCCCCCGTCATGTCATCATTATATGTTTAAGTACCTTCATTTATGCTCTTATTCCTTTATATTTCATTTCAAGACAAGAAAAGAGCAAATGAGCGTTTTTGATGAATATTTGGCATTGTTCCACTTAAGATTGGAATCTACTCCCAAGATTATTCTGGAGACACGAAGACTACGGTCTAGTCGAATGATGGGACTACACCGTAGGTTGATTGATACTTCCATTTGAAAAAGACTACGCCGTAGCATGCAATAAGCTACGGCGTAGTAGTGACAGCTATGATGCTACGCCGTAGTTAGTAATTGGACTACGGCGTAAAGGTGAAGATAAGTGCTCTACGCCCATAACAAATTATCGAGTTACGGCGTAGAAGAGATTTTATGAAGACTACGACGTAGCAATCCAACAAGCTACGCCGTAGAGATTATGAACAAAGACTATGGCGTAGTCCTACATTATAATTACGCCGTAGCCCAGACGGGCATTATAAATACCAAAGGAATTTCATTCATTATACAATCTCCCCTTTCCCAAACCTTCACGAAGGTTTGGGGAGAACAACCCAGAAGAAGAATGAAGACCAAGGAGACTGAAGAGATAGCATCTAATTAGACTAGGAACATCCTAGTCTAATCCATGTTTGAATTCTAATTATGTTTTACATTCCATGAATTCTTTCTACTAATTAAGAGTTGGTTTAGTTTATCATTTATATTTATCTAGGTAGAAGTTTTCTTTGCTTGTTTGCAATCCTTTCGCTTTGGTAGTATTAAAGCTTGGTAGTATCTATTAGTCTAGGTGAATTAACCCTAGGACCCTAGACGAGTAGGTTGCGGGGATTGGTAAGAATTGGCCATAGTACTATTTTTCCTTGTGTGCGAATTAACCCTAAGACCACCTATCAATTGGATATACTTAAGAAGTTAGAGGGAACCTAAGATCTGACCATGTCGGGTTTCACTAGAACAAGTCTATTAAACATGGCACTTAATGACTCTTGCATCTCGTAGGTTCACGCCGACCGATGAACTCTTGCATTTACAATATGTGAGAATAGGACAAGGTGTAAGATAGGGCGGATGATTTGACCATTTGACTTTTGTCGACTTTCACCCACTACATAGAACTTTGGAATATGAATGTTACAAAACTTTAATATCTTAATAACCTATCCCTAGTTATCTTACCTTTATTTCCAATTCTGTTTAATTATGTCTTGTTACTATTTAATCTATTCATCTAATACCACTTTTTAGTATATATCTTATTTCGCCAGAACAACAGCTCTTAGGGACGACACTCGGATTTATCTAAGGCATACTACGCATGACTTGGTACACTGCCTGTTAGTATGTGTTAATCCTTATAGCTCCAAGTTTATAAATGTAAAACAGGATGAATACAACGCATCAACAACGCACGTTAATATACCAACACCACCACCAACGCCGTTGGCAACACGGCTCCTTCGGTGTGATAACACCGGCAACGCGGCTGTCACGTCGGCATGACGCACGTTGGGACGTTACAACACCTAACGCTCTTATAATAGAAATTTCACCTCTATGATTATGAGGACTAAAATAATAACTACACAAACCGTCTATGTATTTTTTTTCCAATTACAAGCTTAGCCTCTAAGAGTTTGGAAATGCATGTAGAGTCTATGTGAAAAAAGTACTCTTGGTTTATGTCGTTTTCTGCCATATTGAAATAACCAAAATACCCTATTCAAGTCATAAGTAGGACAAAAACAAATCGCATTTTAGTAATTTCAATTTGGCCAAAGACGGTATACGAACCAAAGGTTCTGGTAAGATCTATCCTTTCATTATTAAGCTTTAGAGGCCAGAATACCATATATGTGACTTGGATAAACTACAAGGATTTTATTTTTTTTATTTATTTATTTATTTTTTTTAAATGTGAAATATATTAATCACTAAACTGTATAAGGTTTACAAATGGAAATACTAGGCATAGTAGATATCACACTATCCTTAATATTGAAATGCACTGGACGCAGTAATAAAACATACAAACATGAAACCTGTAAACATCATATTTCCAGAAGGACACACTAAATTTCCTGTGGCAGCAGTGCCTCTTATTGCATTCCAGTGTAGAAGTACAACAAGAAAGCATAGATCACAGGCCTCACGTGCCCTTAAAGCCAAACTCAAGGACTACATTTCCTTTATAAAGGCTAGCTTTATCAAACTCTGCAGCAGCCACCTCACAGAGAAATCAAAAGCTAGGCATCCATGAGAGACATCATCCATAGAGTAGACCTTGTTACCCCTGTCAAAATGACTACATTTCCTTTATGAATGCAACTTCAAGTTCAGTGCAGCCTCCACCAATTGAACAAGAAATTGGCATTTATAAAAGGCATCAATAACATTTTGTAAAGGACCCAAAAGAAAACGAGATACATTACAAGATATCCTTCCTCAATTAAATAAGTTAACTAATAGAGAAAGGAACAAAAGGAAACAAAAACTAAACATACAATCCGAGAAACTACAAAAAATGAACCTCAAAATGGCTGTCACGCTAAGAAAAATAACAAAGCAAGGGGATGGCCCAACCATCTCTATCCTCTATGACTTCCCCACACATTATCTTATTGTAGTTGAAAAAAGCTTCACTTAATAATAATAATAATAATAATAATAATAATAATAATAAAGTGATGTTTATGATTTCTTGTAAATCCTATAATAATAATAATAATAATAATAATAATAATAATAATAGAAACTATGTAAAAAAGAACAACATGAATATTGACTTCACGCTAAATAGCTAGTGTGAAGATTAAACTTTTCGAGACCTATTAAAATTTCAAAATTTCTATTTTCATACGTGGAGTATTGATCAATTTATATCGATATATTTAAATATGAAAATTTAATTCAAATTGCCACCATACACATTTTCACAAATGTTCACAACAAATATAGACTACATTCCCGAATTAGGAGAGAAGGTTTATTTGTTTATTAATCTCGTGTTACTTATTTACAGTTTAATTATAGAAATATGAACTTGGATATTTGAAAGCATGAATGATAAGTTATATGACTTATTGTATGTTATGAACTTATGATATATTACTAGAAAACAATCTAACAATATCACAAAACCATTTTAATTTTCATTACCATAATATAGTCAGTACTTCAAACAAGTTCAAACACTTAATGACACTTGCTCGTACTATACGCCTCAACCATCAGATCGACCTCTTGCTTAGGTGATCAAGCCAATATCATCCACCACCACCATCGACGATGTACACATGAAGATGTATTGTTTTGAAAAACTAGTTACCTAGCTAATTAGTGTACAATCGTACCCAATAGGTAGTTGAATCATATCATATACTGAGTATATAGCTAGTTAAATTTTAATTCAGTTACAGCTTTGGTACAATCGAAGAGATATAGAGTTTTTCTTAATTAGTTTAAGGGTCAAAATCAGCAACGTATTCACAAGTTTATATTTTTCATATGGGAGTGTGAAGCCATGAGGTGCAATACCAAAAGAAAACGGTTGCATTTTTAACGTTCCTCATTTAAATAACTTAACATGTGTTTAAGATACAAATTAGTTAACTAGTATATTCACTTATTTCAGAAATAATAATATAACTAGATGCATTAGTGTATATTTTATTTTAAAACAACAAGCAAGCCAGTATCGATCGCCTGAAACGTGTATAAGTTGTACGACTTAACAGTATTATTTATTATTAAACGCTTATTGTAATTTTATATGAATTTATTCCTTATAAACAAGGTGTATGCATGTCTAGTAGTTAATTAACAGTGTCTAGATGTCCTTTGATAAATAATTTGTTTTGTTAAGCAAGGAGTAAGGTCAACGTTAGTACTCTAACAAAAAAAAAACAATTCTTACTAATCTCTAACTAAAAAGAATAAAAAGGGTTATTACAATATGATAATTTAACATGTTAATAGCAATGTTCTAAAAGGCGTGAGGCGTGGCGTGGCGGCACAGTCACGCCTCAAGCCTTACGCGTCTTTGCGAAGCCTTGGCGTTTCTTAAGGCGTGCTTAAGGTGGCAACAAAATATCTATACATTTATGTATTTGTAATTTTATAAGAGCAATTTCAAATACAAAAGCCCAAATCCCAAATAGGCAGGCCCAAATACGAGGCGCAAGTAAGAATTAAGTTTTGAAATTACGATGCCCAAGAAAGAAATAACCTAAATACTTGAAATTCAAGCCCAAATCCATAAATCCCCTATATGCTTCTAAAAATGGCGCCATGCCTTACCAAAAAGGCGCGCCTTTGCACGCCTTTTCGCGCCTTATTCCACGCCTTTTCACACGACGCCTAGACCTCACGCCTTGGTCCATTTCGTGGCGCCGAGGCCACGCCTCACGCCTTGGCAACGCCTTGGCGCGCCTTTTAGAACACTGGTTAATAGTGTTAATGGATAAATTAGTGATATATCTTTTATATAATAAAGGAATTACATTATTTTTGGAGTTTTTTTTTACAAAACAATCTTAGTGGAAAAAAATTTGACCAATAGGAATGCTCAATTTTGACACATAGGCGAAATCGAGCAATATGATTTGCCAATAAAAAGTCAAAATTGAATTGATTTTGGTCAAACTTTAATTAATTTGGTGGAGAATTTGATTTAGGAAAAAGTACACATAAAAATATAGGTGTCAAATTTATGAAAATAAAAACTTAAAAAAAGAGGAGGTAATTAATAAAACATTAGTGGTTGAATTTTAAATATATTATATGGAGTTAAGTGTAAAATTATAACTCTCCATGTTTTTTGATAACTTTAAATAATAAACAAATAACCCATACACTTTATAATATCAACTTTGTTTACAATTACATTAGTATTAGTATTAGTTTGAGACTTTCATCCATTAAACTTACAAAAGTTTATAAATATACGAATTAGTTTTAATATACGTTAAATACTTTTAAAATAAATATTAGTTTTAAACATTCATCTAGTAAAATATCTTTTTACTATGTACGTTAAATATAAATAAAAACTCATGTTATCCTATTTAAAAGTTTAATCTATACGTACACGGGTTTGAATATTAAATACAGTTAAATTATTATTAACGGTAATATAACTATCAAATGGTAAGTACGAGTTACTGTGATATGAAAATAAATATACGCGATTGTACTTATAACGACTCATGTAATTATTATTTAAAGTCTATATACGGATATCCGGAAAAAAAAAATATTTTTTAAAAATTTTACGGAGTATATTTTAACCCCGTCAGTGCTCATTATGTGCTACTAAACTCGCACATTTTGTACAACATGATATCAATAGTTAAAGTTAAACAACAACATCAACATAAACATTAACATCTATGTCAGCTAAACAAAGTTAAATATTTCATCCAATAAAATTTTTACAAAATATTAATTGATATTAATACATAATGAAAAACTCATGCATACTTATTAGTTGTACTTATATTATAATTTTCACAGGTAAATTCTTATATATCCATATAGTAAACAAAAAATTTAAAATAAATTTGATTTATGTGTAAACTCATGTGATCAAAGAACCTTTGGCTCAATAACATCATAAGGAGACACGCTCAAGAATCAAATACAAGGTCGATGCCACGGTTTTATTTACAATTTCTGCTAACTATTTTTCTTATGTTGATACTCTAACTTTTTAAAATATACATAAGATTTTCTGTTTTTAAAGGATAATACTATATAATTAAATTTTTCTAAAAAAAACTCTGTGCGTGCACGGGTATTATAACTAGTTGTTAAATACAAACACTACTTACATGAAATGAGTAATTCATATACTAAACGCTCGAAAGTGTATTTAATACATTTTGAAGTGTCAAAAAAGCTAATTCACCTTTAAACTCATGCGTGGACAAGTTGCATGAATCTCTACATTCATTAATGCTAGCATAATACTATCTAGATAGCATATATTCTAATCGTTACGATCTTAAGTGTCGTTTTTATCGATATAATTATTTTTTTTAGAACGGCAACGATTTGTCATCTCACACAATATACATTATATATAAACTATCTCACAGTTTTAAGCATGATTTGAATCAACAACCATTTAATTGACGAACTTCTCACACGATATTAGGTATCATCAGGACAAAAGCCCTTTGGTGATATAACTTTTTTTTCCCTCTACACATGTATTTTTTTTTATTTTTATTTTTCCTATACACATGTATAATCAAGAGTAGAGACAAAATATGTGGTTAAAACAAATATTTAATAAACATATTCATAAATTAATTTAATATCTAACACATGAATTATATAGCTAATAATCATTCATCATGCAAGACTCGAGAGTATACATTAAAATGATTTAACATAATAGTGGAGTCCAAAGGTTTTAGAATTGTTAATAGTGTGTTAATTAATATTCATTTGGTTAGCTATTTGGAATTGAGTTTATTGATAAAATTTATTAATATTAGTTAGACTTCAATGTTAATTTTCAATAAAATTAGTTGTACAATAATATGAGATGAAGCTAACTTTAGTTTTTAATCATAAACTTTATAAATAAATACTGATATGTTATAAAAAGATTAAATATAAAAATCACCAAACAACTAATGGCATACTTACAACAGATGTAATACAATCACAACTTACGAACCTAATAACAAAAATAATTAACGCAAATTACACTATAACAAATAAGAAAAAGTCGGTGTGCTTCGTATTACAATGCAAAAACCATATAATGCAAAATTATTGTTAGGTTACGTAATAGGCCAAAACAATCAAAGGAAATTACATCAAGCGTATGACAATTTAATAACGACAACCCCATTTAGAAAATATAAAGACCAAAAAACCAAAACAATAATCATTTTAATATTTTTAAACAACAAACTTAAAACGTTTCATACAACATACTAAACTAAAAATACAAATGCACTCGACAATACACAAAAACAATACACACGATTAACAATTAGATTAAAAGCCCGTGCGTAGCACGGGTTCTGCATGCCTCGTTCACCTTTAAACTCATGCGTGGACAAGTTGCATGAATCTCTACATTCATTAATGCTAGCATAATACTATCTAGATAGCATATATTCTAATCGTTACGATCTTAAGTGTCGTTTTTATCGATATAATTATTTTTTTTAGAACGGCAACGATTTGTCATCTCACACAATATACATTATATATAAACTATCTCACACGTCTTAAGCATGATTTGAATCAACAACCATTTAATTGACGAACTTCTCACACGATATCAGGTATCATCGGGACAAAAGCCCTTTGGTGATGTAACTTTTTTTTCCCTCTACACATGTATTTTTTTTATTTTTATTTTTCCTATACACATGTATAATCAAGAGTAGAGACAAAATATGTGGTTAAAACAAATATTTAATAAACATATTCATAAATTAATTTAATATCTAACACATGAATTATATAGCTAATAATCATCCATCATGCAAGACTCGAGAGTATACATTAAAATGATTAAATTGTACGTACGTAGGAACCATGTGTATAGTCTTTTTGTTTTTTTGAGCAAGAACCATGTGTATAGTCTAACCAACCGAGTATAGCAATTTGGACGGAAATGAATAAAGCTAGTGATATTTTATTATGATATGATGACTAAACGTCAAAAATTCAATATTTCCAAGTTCTTTATTCAATATTCTTCAGGTGGCATTGTTTGGTCAAACTTACGACGTTTCATACCCTTATATCTTCCTATAAATATCCAATCTCCCTTTTTTCATTCTACACAACAATCAAATAACACAAAGATTTTACAATACTATCATAGAACACATTTCATAACTCAAAAGCCAAAAATGGAGAATCTTGAAGCTCTTACATTTGCTCTAGTAGCATTGTTTTCATTTATGTTATGGAGGGTTTTATATTCTTGTTGGGTTTTGCCTATTAGAGCTTATAGAAAGCTTGCCATTAATGGATTTAATGGTCCACCTCCAAGCTTCCCATTAGGGAACACCATTGAGATGAAGAAGACCATGACGACTGAATCGTCTTCCTCTTCTTCATCTTTGACGGTTTCCAATGACATACATTCTCGTGCGTTTCCATACTTTGCTCAATGGCAAAAATCATATGGTAAGTAGACATTGCATGCAACCCTAGCTGCTATGTCTAATGTATGACAAAGAACTCACACATGTCTCTAACGAGATTTTTTACTTCATTATATTTGGATGATATCACGTACTTAATACCACTTGGGCTATACATGCTCGTTCTTATTAGTTATTACTATGATTGATCGTTTTTTGGGGGGTTTTGGTTGAATTATTAGGGTTAATTAAATATGTTTTTTACGTGTTTTCAGGCAAGGTGTTCATGTACTGGCTTGGAACTGAGCCGTTTTTGTACATTGCGGATCCTGAATTCTTGAAGAAAATATCATCCGGTGTTATGGGCAAAAGTTGGGGGAAACCAACAGTTTTCAAGAAGGATAGAAAACCAATGTTTGGTGATGGGTTGGTTATGGTGGAAGGTGATGATTGGGTTCGACATCGTCATGTTATCACTCCTGCATTCTCCCTTCTAATCTCAAGGTCATTAATCTCAATCTCTAGACTTTTACGCATGGAATACATACGTCTGTCTGAAAATGTTGCAACACATGCATTGTTTGTGATGTATTGTTGCAATAGTTTGATATATATTTTTAACCAAACCACGTAAAACTTGTTTGTTTTACATTTTCGATTTATCTTTATTTTTTACACAGCATTTATCTCATCTTACTAATAAAAGCATTTTGATGCATGGAATTATCAGGCAATGGCAGGCATGATGATGGAGACAACGACAAGCATGCTAGACCGATGGACAAAGCTAATCAACTCCGGGAACCCAGAGATTGATATCGAGAGAGAAATCATAAGCACTGCAGGAGAAATCATTGCAAAAACAAGCTTTGGAATGGATTTCGAAAATGGAAGAACAGTCTTCAAGAAACTAAGAGCAATGCAAGAGACACTATTCAAATACAATCGTTACGTGGGGGTACCTTTTAGCAAATATTTGTGTTTGGGACATAATCTTGAAGCAAAGAGGCTTGGAAAAGAGATAGATGCCTTACTCTTGTCAATCATCGTCGATAGAAAGAAATCAATGGCCCAAAATGGTTGTAGTAAAGACGGTAAAAATCTTTTAGACGTTTTGTTGGAAGATAACCATGTGGAGAGACAAAAGGCGAGGAAGCTAAGTACAAGCGAACTTGTGGATGAGTGCAAGACGTTTTTCTTTGGTGGGCACGAAACCACAGCATTAGCAATCACTTGGAGCTTATTGATGTTGGCTGAGCATCCCATGTGGCAACATGAGCTCAGAGAAGAAATCAAACAAGTGATTGGAGATGGTGACATTGATGCAACCATGGTTGCTGGTCTAAAGAAGGTAACACGCTTTCTTTTCGTATTCATTAACACGCCAGGGTTTCTCCTTTGTTTTCGTTACCACCCGAATAATTTTTTATTATGTTACTTAGTACCTTTAAGAGATTCTAGCAAATCAAATGTTGATAGCGTGGGCTTATGAAAGTAACTACTTTGCTATATAAACTGGTGATAATTTTTTGCTAATTAAAAAGGGAGTTCAATCATATAGCATGTTGTATAAGGGAATAAAATCTTTTCATAAACATTTTAAATACATATAGCATGGAAATATATATACTGAAAATAATTATTTTGTGTCATTGTCAAAATGGGGTATAACACTTTTCTACTTATATTAAAACAAATAAATAGTAGTATTTCATCCATATCTACGTTCACAATATAAATTTGTGATTTGTTTTTAGCATACTGCAAACTAATTGTAAAATTATCGTTATTAATTTGTTTTGACGGATTTGTTTTGCTATAACAGATGGGGTGGGTGATGAGCGAAGTCTTAAGATTATATCCAACGGCACCAAATGTACAAAGACAAGCCCGAGGTGACATTCGAGTAGACGAAGATACTGTAGTCCCCGATGGCACCAACATATGGATTGATGTTGTGTCAATGCACCATGATCAAGAGTTTTGGGGTGAAGATGTCAATGAATTTAAACCTGAGAGTTTCAAGGATGACGTGCACGGTGGGTGCAAACACAAAATGGGCTATTTACCATTTGGATTTGGAGGTCGAATGTGCGTGGGTAGAAATTTGAGTGCACTCGAGTACAAGATCGTGTTGAGCTTAATCTTGACTAAGTTTTCGTTTTCGTTATCACCAAATTACACTCATTTGCCCTCTATTATGCTTTCCCTTAGACCAAGGCAAGGGTTGCCTCTGATTATGAAACCCCTCTAAGATTGTAGATTTGTGTACCCAAAAAGTACTAGTAACATTAATTAGTGACGGTTTATAATTATAAATAGGGAATAAAATAGTTTAAGGTGTGTCATACGTAATTTACTATGCTCGTCTATTGTTTAGAAAATGATAGATGTGTAATAACAGTCGTAGAAATAGGAAAAAGAGACCAAACTCGATGTACAAGCTCTAATTTCATTCGTTTCCTATTTATCAGAGCGTTTGATTTTTCTATTGCTTTTGTAACATGTGAAAGCTTTAAGTTACCTTTTTCTTCTATCCTTATAATCCTTTGTACAAGTTATTTAGGAGCTGTTTGACAAATCTAAATGATTTAGCGCTGAGTGAGTCAACGATACTAAATGAACTAAAAACACTGAATGAACAAGATATTGATGAACGAAATGATTGTTGATTACTATTCTGAATGTACAATAAACATAAAAAAAGAACCAACTTTTTCTCTTTGGAATGTAATATCGAGTGAAACCTTTTAGATAAATGTTTATTAAGTTTAATAATTTTAATTTTAACTTAATTAATTTTGATAAATTAATTTAATTAATAAAATAATATAATGAAAGAGATTGTATAGTCTCTTCGAAGATAGAATAACGTGTGGAGTGTTTATTCAATTTGGAACAAGGTATAAGAAGGCTAAAAATAAAAGCACACTATCAAAAAAAATTAATTACAAAAGTAAAATAAGAAAAGAAAAAGTATAGTCGACGTGTCTTTTGGATAATTTGGCTCTTAATGATAGAACTACGCATCCTAGCATGTCCCATTCAAACATTAATTAAAAGGGAAAAATCTTTAATAATGTACCATACTTGTCACAAAAATTACTTTTGTTTAGCGAACAAAAAAATAGTTTTTTAATGTACTGAACTTTCATTTTTTGACCTTTTTGATGTACTATTGACATTTTTGCACCTCAAATTATTAAAAATCTAAGGGCAAAAATGTAACGAAAATACATCAAAAAGTCGAGTATAAGAGGTAGAAAGACTATTTTTTTTGTTCGCTACACGAAAATAATTTTTGTGACAAATATGATACATTACTAAAGATTTTTCCCTAATTAAAATGAGTCATTTAGCGCCAAACTTTTTGAGAGAGCTAGAGATAATATAAATTTATGTTAACATTATCTTTGGCTATACACATGCACATCATATATTTTAATGTTCACAGTCCTCATGGTGGTAGTTAAATAGGTCAAATATTGCGGACTAGGGATGGCAACGGGTCGAGTTTGGGGCGGGTTTTAATGTACCCGTATCAGTACCCGTTTAGAACATCCACACCCGTACCCCCCCCCCCATTACCCGATGGGTACCCATTTAATATTATCCATCGGTTTTTCGGGTTTCCCCGCCGGGTATCGGGTATCCTCAATTGAATATTTTATGGACAAAATCTCGATTATCAAGACTAAATCACACTAAAACCGACCGGAAAAAAAAGCGAAATATCCTAATATATTTAAAAAGTTAGAAAAATTATCGTATCAAACGATTTTACGTTTTTAAATAAATCATGTAAAACATCCAAATGTCTTAGATAATAAAGATACTTATATAAAAATTACAAATGGAAGAAATTANTCTCGATTATCAAGACTAAATCACACTAAAACCGACCGGAAAAAAAAGCGAAATATCCTAATATATTTAAAAAGTTAGAAAAATTATCGTATCAAACGATTTTACGTTTTTAAATAAATCATGTAAAACATCCAAATGTCTTAGATAATAAAGATACTTATATAAAAATTACAAATGGAAGAAATTAGATATAATATATATGTACTCTAATTAATCATAATAACAATAAAGCGGGTACAAATTCGGGTAAACGGGTATAGGTACGGGTACGGGTAATCGGGGCGGGTATTACTAGAACCCGTCACCGAACCCGTACCCGAATAATTTTTTTAATCATTACCCGAACCCAAACCCGCCAGCCCGCCCCCGAACCTGACCCAACCGATTCGGGTTTCGGTTTTCCCCATCGGTTTCGGGTGCTTTTGCCATCCCTGGTGCGGACGTATCATAACAAGTAAAGTTTTGTGTTCAAATCATGTTTTTGTGTTCCTTCGGCAAGGCCATAAGAGAGTTATGCAATCTACCTCTTATATGCAAGATTTTTAGAGGTATTTACGCATATTGAATTTTAATTTGAATACGTCAGTGTGTAAGTCGTCAAAATACATTATAAATAAAATACAACTGTCTATTTCATAAAATGATGTGTACAATAAAAGATGAAAGTGTGCATTTGAACTCCTTACCTATTTTCGTATTTATTTATTTATTTAAAAAAATAATAATATAGTGTCTCATTTGAGTGGGTTTATTGGCCCATACACCTATTTCAAGAAATAACAATCTTGATTGATTTGCCGGAAAAGGTTGGAATCCTTGATGTTTTTATCTTACCGTTGAATACCTTTATAGAGATATGGTTTATAATGTATACAACTTGACACTATTTTCTTTTGTCTACACTGAATTTTAATTTTTCTATTTAATTATCAAACTTTTAATATTTCATGTGTAGATATCGTTACGAGAATGTTTTGAATTATGATGTTGTACCAATTAATCATTGCATGATCCGTTAAGTGTGGGCAATTGAGTCATTTTTCAATTTTCATCTTCTTTATCTATTAACTAAAATCTATATAGCCATGACCTCTTGAAGATCCCGAACACATCCTTATTAAACTTCAATAACCCCAACCTCACGCACCACTCTAGTTTCCACATTCGGAACCAGCAGTTGGAGCTGAAGATTACTAAACCGAAAAATCTAAACCGGAAAAAACCAAAATCGGAAGAACCCACTAATCATGGTTCGCTATCGGTTGCTATTGTGACATATCCATGGTTACCCAAATTGATCCATGTGTAATCTATACTACTTTATAATGAAGGAAGACAATTCCTTCCTATTAATTTTTTAAGACTTCCTAAAATAGATTTTTAAGCAAAAGCAAGTAAAGAAGCATCATTTACAAGTATTTGAAGCACAAATAAAACTAAAAAAATACTATTCAACATACAATTAATACACAATTTAATTCACCCCTCCACCAAAATATACAACTATTTAACCACGATTTATAATCTAATTAAGCTACTAAGCCAAGCACTTAGGTTGGGGCGAAATGGGTCGGTCGACCCAAAAGTCCTACTCGGCCGTCGTCGGTCGCCTCCGTTGCAACGTATGGGTCGTCCTCGGTCGGTCGGCTCTATATTTCACACATCGATTGCCTTCTTGACTGATTGGAAATACACAAACAAACAAAAAAGCTAACCGTTTGTTGATCTAAAAATTCAAACATTTTTAACTTTTAAAAAAAACAAACCATTTGCTAATGATGTACCATTTGAATATTAATGCAAACCATAACCAACTACAACAACAACCACTAACCTATATCCTAAATCTTATCAACAATCAACTCAGAAACGAAAAGAAAGAAAGATCTTAGGTTTGCTTTGTTTTCCAAAGAATGTGTAACAAATCTATAAAATATTTACACAACTAAACCCATCATCGATCTATAAACTGAAAACAAATAAAGCAACAAATACAACCTACCCGATACCCTTTTGGAAAGATCTTTGCCGCGACCTTTAAGATTCAATAATGGGTTCTTGAGACCAGAGGCGCGCCCATATGATAAAAGGGGGGGGCAGCCCGACCCACCCGAATTTTTTTTTTAGCGATGGTGGGGTATATAGTTTCTTGTAGAAAAACAATTTATTTTTATTTTTATCGGATATAATTCGGTTTCCGACCCCCCAATTAGATTATATAAATTTTTGTATAACATTGTAATATATAATAATACCATTACCATTTACATAAGCCCTCTACACCAACTAAATCCAATTAATAAACCAATCCAAACTATCAATATATTTACTTACCATTAGAAGAAAAAGAAACCGGAACAAACTTACAAACCCTCCCCCAATCGACCCTCATCTCCTCCCACAGTCCCACCTTCCTGCCTCCTGGCTCCTCACTTCTGCAGTCTCGCCGGCCACCACTGACCACCGCCGACGGCCGACCACCACCTCATCGGCCCTTCTGGTCAGGTTTGTTGTCTTTAAATCTATTATCTACTTGTATTTCATTTAGGGATTTAGTAGAAATTAGGGATTTAGTAGAATTGTAGAAATTAGGGATTTAGTAGAAATTAGGGATTTAGTAGAATTTAGGACAGATTTATAGATTGTGTACCACTAATATAAGTTCTTTGCAATTTGTGTAGGTGTAGGACAGATTTATAGATTGTGACTATGGTGAAGAATAAAACCATAACTTCATTTTTTAAAAGAAAGAATGAAGAACAACAAGTAGAAGGAATTGATGATGAAATTCAAGAGAGTAAACGTCAAAAAGGTTCAACAAGCGAACCGGTTATTGGTCCGGATACTTGCAATCGAACCAGGTACCAACCGTTTGTCTCCTTTTTAATGTTTAGTTATCTTGGACAAATGTTTAGGGTTTTAGTGATTGAAACTTTTTTTTTATAATAATAGTATTTAATTTTTGACCCGACCCGAACATATTACCCGAAAAATAGCGTTAGGAAAAAAAAATTTAGATCCCGACCCCCACTCAAAATTTGTCCTTTTCCCGATTGAGAAATCTAAATTTTGAGTGGGGGGTCGGGACTCAAAAAAAGAGGCGTTTGTGTTTCGTTGTTAACAAAGAAGGAAAGGAAGTGGTTTAAGATTGTTGTGTTTTGAGTTATAGAAAAAGAATACCAAGAACATGGAATATGGAAATTTGGTTTTTGGTAAGAGTACAAAAGCCACCCGGCCTTTTAAGCTTGGGTTTTGCAATGAGGTGTATATAAGCCACCATTTTAAGCTCGGGTTCTGCACTTAGGTGTACAATTTTTTTTTTCGCGCATTGAGGTGTATGAAAGCCACCATTTTAAGCCTGGATTTTGCACTGAGGTGTACAAAAGCTACTTCGACATCAAAATAGACAACTAAGATTTTTGATACCCATTTAAGCACGACACTTACGGGTTTGCCAAAATTTGAAAACTCATTTGTAAGTTCTGTCAATTTGATGTAAATATGTTGAATTCAAATGATATGAAACCTAGTGTTTCATTTTCAAGTAAAGCTCTTGGAATTAACGGAGATTTAAAACTTTTTTTTTTTACTTGAAACCCGGTGTTTCATTTCGAAAAATTGCTTTTGAAATGAATGAATCTTGCACTCTTTGAAATATTCAAAACAAAGTCATTCTTGTTTCTCATTGAAAACATTTCGAATTGACAATATTTGAAAGGTTTTAAATGACTTTGCTTTGGTTTCCACACTTATTTTATCAGTGTAAAACGTGAATGTGGTGTTTCAAAACCATGATTCTTGTCATTTGAAGCATAATAATTAGAAAACTTTTGAGGAGTAAATGTCTCAAAAGATTGTGGTTTCTTAGAATACTCCCAACTTTTTTCAAAGAATATGTATTGAATTGAGAAATCTTTTTCGAATACGTTTTTGAAGATTACCAATGTAAACCTTTTCTGAAACACTTACTTTTTGTGTTGATGTGTTTAAAACTCGAGATTTGTCCTTTTCCCGATTAAGAGAATCAAACTTTGCTTTCAAGGTATGAAATTCTCAATTCACTGTATTCTTTTTGTAAAGAAAAATAATCTTGTGATGCCAATTGTAATTCTAAAGAAGCAATTTGTTTAAAAAATCGTTCTTTTTCCGTTTCAGAATAATCAATTTTACGTGTCGTTGTATGCAAAAGCAACATTTTATTTTTCAAGTCTTTCAAATAAGTTTCGAATTTGGCCTTTTTTTGACAATTCAATCTTGGCATAATCAAAATATTTGATTTGTTGTGCTAAAGTCTTTTCCAACTTAACAATCTTAATCCCAAACACCCATTTTTCTTCTTCAAAGCGTTTCATTTTCCCCGTTTCCTTTACAAGTTCCGAATTCATAGTCTCAAAAGTTGAATTTGCAATGAAAATCTTTGAAATGTTCGAATCAAACACTTCCTCAATCTTTTCAAACATTTTCTCAAAAGAAGTTTCATGTTTTAGAAAATCAAACTTTTCTCAAGTCGTTGTATCAAAAGATCGTGTGGAAGCATCAAATCGTTATTTTCTTTTACCAACAAAGAAGAAATTCTATTAAAAGATGCACTTAATAAATTGATTTGATGTTTCTTCAGTTGTTCTGAAATCTGAAGTTTCATTGATAATTCTGAAAGTTGATTCATTTTATCGGAGGTATTAAGCATACAAAATCACAAATACAATACTCTTTTAACCCTTGGTAACAATAGGACATAAGATGCTAGGTGAGGCACGTTCGACTCCGTCCCTCTCTACAATACCCACATCTTGCTTTTTCTATTGCGGGAAAAACAGAATAGAGTAATTAATCATAAATTAATTTACAATTTCATTACATCATAATAGATTTATAATTGCATCGCGCCGCGAAGCGCGGTACAGAAACCCCGCTATATATGATTGCCAAAACCATGAAAATCTTACAACTAGACATTTGTTATGTATAATTATTAGTGGATGTCCATATAACCCATCATAGGCCCACGGCCCATGTTAGCTATTAGGGTTTTTGCCCTAATATTTGTCTATATATACTATTTGTAAATCTTATAGTTAATGATCAATAAGAAGAATATTCATTCCCTCAATTCTTATTCACACCACGTTATCAGCACGCTCTACAATTTTTTTTCTTCTCTTTTCATGTTTCGCCAAGGTNCAAAGAATATGTATTGAATTGAGAAATCTTTTTCGAATACGTTTTTGAAGATTACCAATGTAAGCCTTTTCTGAAACACTTACTTTTTGTGTTGATGTGTTTAAAACTCGAGATTTGTCCTTTTCCCGATTAAGAGAATCAAACTTTGCTTTCAAGGTATGAAATTCTCAATTTACTGTATTCTTTTTGTAAAGAAAAATAATCTTGTGATGCCAATTGTAATTCTAAAGAAGCAATTTGTTTAAAAAATCGTTCTTTTTCCGTTTCAGAATAATCAATTTTACGTGTCATTGTATGCAAAAGCAACATTTTATTTTTCAAGTCTTTCAAATAAGTTTCGAATTTGGCCTTTTTTTGACAATTCAATCTTGGCATAATCAAAATCTTTGATTTGTTGTGCTAAAGTCTTTTCCAACTTAACAATCTTAATCTCAAACACCCATTTTTCTTCTTCAAAGCGTTTCATTTTCCCCCGTTTCCTTTACAAGTTCCGAATTCATAGTCTCAAAAGTTGAATTTGCAATGAAAATATTTGAAATGTTCGAATCAAACACTTCCTCAATCTTTTCAAACATTTTCTCAAAAGAAGTTTCATGTTTTAGAAAATCAAACTTTTCTCAAGTCGTTGTATCAAAAGATCGTGTGGAAGCATCAAATCGTTATTTTCTTTTACCAACAAAGAAGAAATTCTATTAAAAGATGCACTTAATAAATTGATTTGGTGTTTCTTCAGTTGTTCTGAAATCTGAAGTTTCATTGATAATTCTGAAAGTTGATTCATTTTATCGGAGGTATTAAGCATACAAAATTACAAACACAATACTCTTCTAACCCTTGGTAACAATAGGACATAGGATGCTAGGTGAGGCACGTTCAACTCCGTCCCTCTCTACAATACCCACATCTTTCTTTTTCTATTGTGGTAAAAACAGAATAGAGTAATTAATCATAAATTAATTTACAATTTCATTACATCATAATAGATTTATAATTGCATCGCGCCGCGAAGCGCGACATAAAAACCTCGTTATATATATGATCGCCAAAAATATCTCATCTTCTTTACCGATTCCCTTTCCCCTCTTAAATAAAGCTCAAGAACACAAAAGACTTTTCATTTCTTTTCTTTTCCTTTTAAATTTTAATCGGAGATCTCAAATTTTAATTCGAGAACTGAGCATTAAAGTAGCATGTGTAACAAAATAAAGATGTTACAAACACAAATATCACAAAAATATCATAAAAACCATTTGCTTTAGACACACTGTTCTGCCCCTTTACTTCACCATTTATGTAGCTATCTCCCATAACTCACCCAAAAATACACATAATTCCAACTTCTCCCTTTTCAAAGTAAGTCAATTCATCACATTTTACACCAGTTTCCTCAAATTTACATAAAAAAACCCCAATTTTTACATCTTACTGATCACTTCAAATTGATCATGTTCTTGATGTTAAATATGAAATTGACACTGAATTATTTGTGGGTTCTGGTTTAATTTTGTTAATTTGATCTTATTGTGCTTCAATTATGGTTGTAATTTAGTTTAAAGTTGTTTTCTTGAATTGTGTGCCCTATGTTGTTAAGTTTGAGATTAGATCGGAAATGTGTTGACTTTGTTGACTTTTAAGTAGTGGTTGTTTATTGTTTAAGTAATTGATCNTCTTCCTCAAACCATACATCAATTCTGGAAAGGAGATACCAACTATTGCATGTGGATAATATAGCATGCTTTGCCATATTCAAGAAATGTTACATCAAAGGCGACAAGACACTTATCGTTCAAGTGATTATTTTGAGAACCTATATCAAGTGATGTAGTTATCAGAGGGAGATAATACGCGCTGCACTCTTTTTGTCCTTAGTCATGGTTTTGTCCCACTGGGTTTTCCTGACAAGGTTTTTAATGAGGCAGCATTTCCTAAGCGTATTAATAATATGGACATCCAAGAGGGAGTGTTATGTATAATTATTAGTGGATGTCCATATAACCCATCATAGGCCCACGACCCATGTTAGCTATTAGGGTTTTTGCCCTAATATTTGTCTATATATACTATTTGTAAATCTTATATTTAATGATCAATAAGAAGAATATTCATTCTCTCAATTCTTATTCACACCAACATTATAATTATTCCAAATCTTTCATTTTCTAACAAAATAAAGATGTCACAAACACAAATATCACAAAAATATCATAAAAACCATTTGCTTCAGACACACTGTTCTGCCCCTTTACTTCACCATTTATGTAGCTATCTCCCATAACTCACCCAAAAACACACATAATTCCAACTTCTCCCTCTTCAAAGTAAGTCAATTCATCACATTTTAGACCAATTTCCTCAAATTTACATGAAAAAACCCCAATTTTTAAATCTTACTGATCACTTCAAATTGATCATGTTCTTGATGTTAAATATGAAATTGACGCTGAATTATTTGTGGGTTCTGGTTTAATTTTGTTAAATTGATCTTATTGTGCTTAAACTATGATTGTAATTTAGTTTAAAGTTGTTTCTTGAATTGTGTGCCCTATGGTGTTAAGTTTGAGATTAGATCGGAAATGTGTTGACTTTTTTGACTTTTAAGTAGTGGTTGTTTATTATTTAAGTAATTGGTCATGTGAAATGAGATTAATTTTGCTTAATATGTAATTTTATTGTTTAAGAGTTTAGAGTGATTGACCTGTGAGCCCAATGTGTTAATTTCTTTTTGGTAACTACGATTTACGAGCTTTTGGCGTGGCCACTTCAGGGTTGTTTGCACCTAGTAGGAATTGAACCTCAGCCTCTCACATTTTAGTGATGATAGTCACAAGCCTTTTGCCACCAGGCCACCCGCCACCCCTAAGTTGTTTTAAAGATTGAAACTTTATCACGTCTTTGTTTGTTTGATATAATGTTTGTGGAAGAATAAAGTTTGTAACTTGCTAGGATTTTAGCTGTAATTAACAATGTGGGTGTTTTCGGATTGCTTAATTTGAAGTGTATTTTGGAGTTTTTGGATAATCCAATTTTGCTTATTTGAGATAACGCTAGAATGACCTTTAGAGTTTAGACCTCCGTATCTAAATCATAAACCTTAGATATATGCAAATGAGCTGTTTCGTTATTTTGTATTTACTTATTCCGTTTTTTTGTATATTTTTGTAAGCTGCTTTTCTGGTTCTGCTTATTAGCAAAAGCATAAGCAGAAAAAAAAAATGACTCCCAAACACCCAATGGCGTTTTTTAACTTATTACTGTAGTTTCCTAATGATTGCAATTATTTTCGTCATTTTCAGGGGCTATTGGTTAACTAGTTTTACATTCTAGCAGCTGATCGTCTTCATATCTTGGATTTCTGAATCTGTATCGGTGTACATGTACGACTGAGTAAATTGAGTTTCAGCTTTGATAGTTGTGTTGTTTAGTAAGTTAAAAATGGAGCCTTTATGGAAGCTTGTATTTCTTATGGAACCGGCTCCAATTACTCTTATTTTAACTGCCATTGCTGTGACGTTTGGTGCTGCTTTTCGAGCTTTGAGTTATGGTAAAGAAATGGAAAAGAATCGTGATATGTCTGAGGCGTCGATTACCTTGGACAGGTCTCAAGCACTCATGATACCGGTTATGAGTTCTTGCAGTCTGCTTATGATGTTCTACTTATTCTCTTCTGTTTCACAGCTGCTTACTGCTTTCACTGCCATCGCCTCCATATCATCTCTGTATTTTTGCTTCTCGCCTTATATTACTCATTTTAAATCACAATATGGTCTTTCTGACCCGTTTGTGTCTCGTTGTTGCTCCAAATCTTTTACTCGAATGCAAGCACTTCTATTGCTTCTATGTTTTATTACGGTTGCAGCATGGCTAGTTTCCGGGCATTGGGTATTGAACAATATGTTGGGCATTTCACTTTGTATTGCGTTTGTGAGCCATGTTCGTTTGCCCAACATTAAAGTTTGTGCAATGCTTCTTGTCTGCTTATTTGTGTACGATATATTTTGGGTATTCTATTCCGAGTGGTTTTTTGGTGCAAATGTAATGGTTGCAGTAGCAACTCAACAAGCATCAAACCCTGTTCATACGGTGGCAAACTCTCTAAGTCTTCCCGGGTTGCAATTGATTACAAAAAAGCTCGAGTTGCCTGTCAAGATTGTATTCCCACGAGACTTATTGGGTGGCATTGTACCGGGAAATGCTGCTAGCGACTTCATGATGCTTGGTCTTGGTGATATGGTAAATATTTATGTCTTAAATTTTGCATGCCTGGAATTTTTTTTCCTTTCGAAAAGCTGCATGAATATATTATGATTATGGGATAATAGATGTTTAGTTTCAGTGACTAAAAATTATCTTCTTATTGATTCTATAGTATTTTTAGTCTCACTCATATTAGTCTAGCACTCTAGCTATAAGGTCGAACACTCCATATTTACAAACTATAGTCTTTTCATGACCTTTTGCTCAAGTTGTGTCATGTGTATATGTGTGTCATGTTGTTAAGTTATTTGTTTTTCCAGGCTATTCCTTCTATGCTTCTGGCATTAGTTCTGTGTTTTGACCATAGAAAGGATAAGGAGGTTGCAAGCCCAATGGATATATCTAAGGGGCATAAATACATATGGTACGCTACTACTGGGTATGCTGTAGGATTGGTAGCTGCGTTAGCAGCTGGAATTCTTACTCATTCTCCACAACCGGCACTTCTATATCTGGTATGTTTCTGTCATTGAAAATGACAAAATGTTATTAAACAAGCCATACTATAAATTTTAAGTGCAGCGTCGTTTACCGTTGTATTGACCACTACTTCTCATGTTGAAAGTTGAAATATGGTTCAACTATAAAAGTTGATCAATCGTTATGTATCATAGATTTTTAACCCAATCAAGCTGCTGCTTTCCTTAAATTTGGTTAAAATTTCTCTCGCGGTTCCTTTGAGCGGGCTAGTTTAAGTTAGACTGCCATTCGAGTGGTTTGATTTTGATTGTCTGTGACGTGGCAAGATGAATATGAGGTAAGGGGATGAAACGGGTAACTTTTTTGGCGCTGGTTGTANTCGAACACTCCATATTTACAAACTATAGTCTTTTCATGACCTTTTGCTCAAGTTGTGTCATGTGTATATGTGTGTCATGTTGTTAAGTTATTTGTTTTTCCAGGCTATTCCTTCGATGCTTCTGGCATTAGTTCTGTATTTTGACCATAGAAAGGATAAGGAGGTTGCAAGCCCAATGAATATATCTAAGGGGCATAAATACATATGGTACGCTACTACTGGGTATGCTGTAGGATTGGTAGCTGCGTTAGCAGCTGGAATTCTTACTCATTCTCCACAACCGGCACTTCTATATCTGGTATGTTTCTGTCATTGAAAATGACAAAATGTTATTAAACAAGCCATACTTTGTATTGACCACTTCTCATGTTGAAAGTTGAAATATGGTTCAACTATAAAAGTTGATCAATCGTTATGTATCATAGATTTTTAACCCAATCAAGTTGCTGCTTTCCTTAAATTTGGTTAAAATTTCTCTCGCGGTTCCTTTGAGCGGGCAAGTTTAAGTTAGACTGCCATTCGAGTGGTTTGATTTTGATTGTCTGTGACGTGGCAAGATGAATATGAGGTAAGGGGATGAAACGGGTAACTTTTTTGGCGCTGGTTGTATTAGTTTGACCACTTGAGCCACAATCACATTTTTGTCCCATTTTGAGCTTTTTTTTTATAAATAGTGTATTCGAACAATGGTTGACCTGTTTAGCTCATTTGACTTATTATCTTTATTAGTTATTTTTCGAAAAATTTGACATGTTTGAGATTAAACATAGTATAAGTCGACCATGGGTCAAAATCGATAGGGCTAATTGTTTGTTAAATGTTTGACTGGTGTAGGTGCCATCGACGCTTGGACCCATAGTCTTGATCTCATGGACAAGAAAGGAGCTAAATGAGTTATGGGAAGGATCAACCCCGGCTCTCGCTGAGAAAACACATTTGACAGAAGTTTGAGACATCAGTTCTCATCATCAAACCACCTAGCAGATGAAACATGTAAATGTACTTCGGATAATTAAAAACGATGTTATCGCTGGGAAAAAACATAGTGATTTGTTTAATATATTAACTTTTGAATCATTTTCTGGGTTAAAGGTGCTTAAAAAAGCTAAAATTGCCATCTAGTTTTAAGTATTACATTCAGCTGGTACTATTTGTGCAAACAGTCAAATATGAGAAGTGATTTTGTATCACTCAATTAGTTTTCAGTATATGGATTCTTTAGTGAGAACATATTTGCTCTTGAACTATATAATTTTACTAAAATATAGGACCGCTATGCTTTGAGTATTGTTGTGTACAGATATAAAACAAGTCAAACAATGTATCATACATTCACATGTCTCCGATAGCAATTCTTTTACATCCTAAATTTATTATACACGACAAAAATCTGTATTTTAAGTGAGGCAAAAAAGGGAAAAAAAATTGATGTAGAATAATGCATTGATCAATTTTCCACAGTGACACATAAAATTACTTGTACCACATATTTGTGTTTGCACACAAACACATCAAGTCATTTTATCGACATAAACTAATCGACGTAGCACTTCACCAACCGTTTCATTTTATATTTTTCTTATCGACATAGTACTTCACCAATCGTCTCATTTTATATTTTCTTATAACTTTTAGCAAAAGAAACAATATACAAAATTGATACACTTGAGTTGATGTGCTCTTAAAGTTACAAAGATAAACCAAAAAACTTTAGTTGTGAAACCTAATTCACCCTGAACACTATTTAAGTCTACTAACAGACCATTTGATCCTACCACACAACACAAACACACTCGGAATTATAAAACACAAATTCAACCTGAACCAAATCTTTTGTTTGAGAATGTTTTCCTTAAAAACAATAAAGTATTTAAACCAATATTTACACAAAGATCCAACAAGATAAAAATTATATAGTTTTAATAAGATAAAAGTTCATATATATACCAATATCTCATTTCCCCCGAATCACTCACCCACACTTAAACACTCACATCTGAATTTTAAACCCCCGAAACCAAACACGCTATCAAACATAAATACAAATTGGGAAAGTTGATGCCATGAGTCAATTGATCACATCAAGGCCACCAACATCATAACAACTCCGGTTAATCAGTCAAAAATGTATCGCTAGTATTTAATAAACTGAAAAAT
>LBNU01029805.1:52279-76653 GCA_014162995.1 Artemisia annua
TCTTAAAGTTACAAAGATAAACCAAAAAACTTTAGTTGTGAAACCTAATTCACCCTGAACACTATTTAAGTCTACTAACAGACCATTTGATCCTACCACACAACACAAACACACTCGGAATTATAAAACACAAATTCAACCTGAACCAAATCTTTTGTTTGAGAATGTTTTCCTTAAAAACAATAAAGTATTTAAACCAATATTTACACAAAGATCCAACAAGATAAAAATTATATAGTTTTAATAAGATAAAAGTTCATATATATACCAATATCTCATTTCCCCCGAATCACTCACCCACACTTAAACACTCACATCTGAATTTTAAACCCCCGAAACCAAACACGCTATCAAACATAAATACAAATTGGGAAAGTTGATGCCATGAGTCAATTGATCACATCAAGGTCACCAACATCATAACAACTCCGGTTAATCAGTCAAAAATGTATCGCTAGTATTTAATAAACTGAAAAATAAACAAATATTTAAATTCACTAAGTTTTTAATTTTAGGTAGTAATAGTACAATATTAGTCTTAACTTTAGTAAAAAGATAACTGTTTATAAATCATGCTAGAACTAGTTTAAATTAACTTTTGTGAACGGAAACCACTTAAGGGTGGCTTAGTGGTAAAAGGGCTTGTGACTATCACTCTAAAATGTGTGAGGTCTCAAGTTCAAACCGGTGCAATAGCGGATCCACTTTACAAAGATAACGACAGAGGGTGCATTGTGTTAAAATCCATTTTTTTCTGAAAAAAAAACTATACACTAGCCACGGCGTTCAAAAGATATATGTATGCGTACTCTCTACCTCAAGTATTTGTCCCGGAATTTGCCCTAGAATAGTAGGATAAACAATCACAACATATCCAATCTCATCTGAACGGGGTATGAGGATGTGAAATATAGACAAATCATGCACGTTCCCTATGGTAAAATCAAGAGTAAAGAGACGGCATCTAGGAAGACCTTCGGTAAGTGTATGTGTGCGGGTGAATGTGCTCAAATATATGTGAATGTGTCATTGTGTGAAATACCAGGGATAGAGAAACTATGTAATCATAAGATGCATAGCAAACATACAAAGCTAGAGAAAAGACACCATCAGGCGATTTTAAAAGATAAATATAAAAGCATACATCGCTTCAAAAAAACAATATATAATATATATATTAAACGCATAAGGCAAGTGCACGTGATATTCAGAGATATAAAAAAACATATACGGGCATAAGGTACATAAGCATAAACGCCTACTGGCAGGGGAACATAAAAGAATAACGCTTGCATAGAAACAAGGCCTATGACAAATATAAATATATGTTCTAAGGGTGCAACGAAGTTCGTCGTTTGATATTGCTATGTGGCTCTAAACTAAAGGGCAAAGCAAATATGCACATGAGAGACTGCAAAAAAACACCTAAAAATCTTAAAAGGAACTAGCTGTGATTCTTTATACTTTAAACGTGAGTAGCAAGGCTGCTAATAGCGCCCATAAAGCTTAAACACAAAACCCACCTCGTAATAGAAAAGTACCTAGACTTTCTAACCGCCTAGACCTTTAAGACTTAGTATTAGAGCCATTAAAGACACAAGGTTGCCCCTTATTGCGCGTCCATCTTTTTTATAACAAGAAAGAAAGAAGAAGAAGAAGAAGAAAAAAAAAAAAAAAAAAAAAAAAAAAAAAAAAAAAAGGACAAAACCTCTAACCTTACGATACGTCGATGGTTGATTTTGAGCACAAGTTGGTCCTTTTTTTTTTCTTTTTTTTTAAGTGAGTTGAGGTATATTTTTGTTTAAAGTTGGATGGTGAAGTTGGTATGTGAAAAAGTGATGTTATGTTGAGTTGAAAGTAGTGATCACTGTTACACTATACACGTATATAGTGAAACTAGGGTTGAGCAACGGGTCAAACCCAACCCGAAAATCAAATAAGAGTAAAATGTGAACTGAGAACCAAACCGAGTAAAAGCTATCGAAATCGAAACCGGACAGAATAAGGTCGGTTTGGTTCGGTTTAGCTATTTCGAACCGAATAAGTGTGTTATGATCCGACCCGAAAGTAAAACCGAATAAGTAGAATGATCTCTTTTCGTATGTGCATCTAAAATATGCAGCTATAGTTATTTATCATCATTGTGACATTCTCATTTCACTTTTATTTCTTATTTAATCCTTATTAAATTACACAAACCACCCAAAACTCTCACTAATCACAACAAACCCCCTAACAATATCCAAAAATCTAGTATATACTCTTTTGATAAGATTTTCGGATACACCAATATCTCATTCCAACAAATCACTGTAAAAATTCACACTCACAAAAAACCCAAATTCACACACACACCAACACACACACACAAAACCCTAAATTTTACAAACCAACAACATGACCCAACTGATGACAATAAGGTCACCATCATCCTACCAGCTCCGGTGCACCAGCCGGNCCACCAACATCATAACAACTCCGGTTAATCAGTCAAAAATGTATCGCTAGTATTTAATAAACTGAAAAATGAACAAATATTTTAATAAAATTCACTAAGGTTTTAATTTAACAATAGTACAATATTAGTCTTAATTTTAGTAAAAAGATATGGACTGTTTATAAATCATGCTAGAACTAGTTTAAATTAACTTTTGTGAACGGATAATTTCGCTTACTTGGTTTTGACAAGATTAAGTATTGTTGTTGTTGTTTGTGAACTGATAATTGATAAGTGACACATAAAATAATAGAGTTAATGGGATCAATAGCGGATCCACTTTATAAAGTGTTAAATTTTTCAAGAAAAAACACTATATGCTAACGATGATGTTCAAAAGATATATCCATGCGTGCTCTCTACCTCATGTATTTCTGTCTCGAAATCTCACCCACATAAGTTATTTCCTCCATTTTACACCACTTGTAACTTAAACAAAACAAGAAAGTAAACTATTTCAAAAAAGTTAAAACATAATTCTGGAAAAGTAAGAAAAATGACAAATAGAATAGCAGGATAGACAACAACATACCCAATCTCGTCTGAGCGGGGTATGGGGATGTGAAATGTAGACAAACCATACACGTTCCCTATGGTAAAGTCGAGAGTAAAGAGACTGCATCCAGGAAGACCTCCGATAACCGTATGTGTACAAATCAATGTGCCTAAATATAAGTGAATGTGTCATAGTGTGAAATAACTACGATAAAGAAACTATGCAATCAAAGACGCGTAGCATACATATAGAGCTAAAGGAAGGACACCATCGGCTGATTTTAGAAAGATAGAAACATAAAAGCATACATCACATGAAAACACAATATATAGTGTATATATTAAGCTCATTAGGGCAAGTGCACGTAGTATTCACATTATGATCATAGATATGAAAAAGAAACATATATGGGCAGATGGTACATAAGCATGAAAACATAAAATGCCTACCGGTATGGGGAACATAAAAGAGTAACGCTTGCATAAAAATAGGGCCTATGTGCAAGTATAAATCTATGTTCTAAGGGTGCAACGAAGTTCGTCGTTGGATATTGCTACGTGGCTCTAAACCAAAGGGCAAAGCAAATATGTACGCAAGAGAACGCAAAAAATCACCTGAAAATACTAAAAGGAACTAGCTATGATTTTTTATACCTTAAACATGAATAGCAAGGCTACTAATAGCCGCCTATAAAGTTTAAACGCAAAAACCACCTCGTAACAGAAAAGTACCTAGACTTTATAACCGCCTAGACTTTTTAGATTTAGTAATAGAGCTATTAAAGACACATAGTTGCCCCCCGTCCATCTTAAAAAAAAATCTCTAACCTCACAACGCGTCANGTAAGTGTATTGTAGGTATATTTGTGTTTAAAGTTGATGGTGAAGTTGGTATGTGAAAAAGTGATGTTATGTTGAGTTGAAAATAGTGACCACTGCTACACTATACTCATATATAGTGACTAAGGCTAAGCAACGGGTCAAACCCGACCCGAATCAGCAAAGCTGAACCGAAAATCGAATAAGGGTAAAACGTGAACCGAGAACCCAACCGAGTAAAAGCTATCAAAACCGAAACTGAACAGAATAAGGTCGGTTTGGTTCGGTTTAGCTATTTCGAACCGAATAATTGTGTTATGATCCGAACCGAACCGAGTAAAACAGAAACAATTGTACAAAACCGAAAACCAAACCGAATAAGGGTCGGTTCGGTTCCGTTTGGCCCGATTTTGGTCGGTTTGTCGGTTCGGGTGATTTTGCTCGGTCCTAAGTGAAACACTCTTTTAGCTTTCAACTAATTACACAAGGGAATCGATCCCGTAATAAGAAATGTTTTTAGTTACATATTTCGAATTAAGAAGAAAAATTTAATGAAAAATGCATATACTTTTTTGTAGGTGCATCAGAAATATGCGGCTTTAATTATTTTTATCATTCTCATTGATTTTACTTTTATTACTTATTTAATCCTTATTAAATTACACAAACCACCCAAAACTCTCACTAATGACAACAAACCCCTACCAATATCCAAAAATCTAGTATATACTCTTTTGATAAGATTTTCGGATACACCAATATCTCATTCCAACAAATCACTGTAAAAATTCACACTCACAAAAAACCCAAATTCACACACACACATACACAAAACCCTAAATTTTACTAACCAACAACATGACCCAATTGATGACAATAAGGTCACCATCCTCCTACCAGCTCCGGTGCACCACCCGGAAAAAATACACTTATTCACCGGTTGTTGCTGCTCAAAGGATTGGTTTTTGTAAAGTGGAGTACAAAATTAAGTGTTTTTATGGGTTTAAGGATAATGTGAATATGAGGGTAAGTGATGGAAGGAAAAAAGGTGGGAAGTTTGTGGTGAAGGGGTTTTCGGATTGGTCGGATAAGGAAACCGAGGTTGCGAATGAGCCCGAGTCGAAAAACGGGTGGTCTGGAGGTAAAAGATTGTGTTTTTGTTTGTTTTTTTGGGTGTTTGGGATTGTGGTTGTTAGAAATGTTTGTTTGATTATATGAAATGACTGAAATGAAATGTTTTTGGGTAGGAAAGGCGTTTTAACGAGTAATTGGAGTGTTCTTAAATGTTAAAAAAAAAATATGAATTTGATTAGTTCATAGATATATTGTTTACTTATATTTGTAGTTTGTTGCTTAAGGGAGTGTTTGTTTAAAGTTTGTTTAAGGTTATATGCCGGTTTATACGAGGTTATTTGATTTTGGCTTATATTTCATAAGCCTTAGTTTTCCGGCTTATTTTGAGACTTATAGGGTTATGTAAATTTATCATATCGTAATAAACTTATATAAGCCCACAAGTCTCAAAATAAGCTGGAAAATTGAGACTTATGAAATATAAGCCGAAACACAAACAAGCTCATAAGCCCACATTTAATCTTAAACAAACACCTCCCTAAAGATCAATGCAAGATTGTGAAAATTCGTTGGTTTAACGCTTTGAATGTGAAGGCTGCTATGAAATTATGACTATGATGATTAGGAAGATGACTCACGAACCTCTAGGGGCAGGCTAGTATTAAGGGCTTGTGACTTTAGAAGTCCCGATAAGAGGTCATAGGTTAGCTGCAAACTCTTTGTGGTCAGCCGCCCTAGCCATATCATCCACTGTTGTGGAGGGCTACTGATCTACCAAGCTCCATGGAACATGGGTCTTGCGGGGTGATTTGTGGAATCCGGGGTTCCCTCGTACAAAAATATATAAAAACAAAATGAAAGATAATTCTCTCTAGTATGTAGTTTATGCTATCGTGTTGTTTGTTGTACGGATTCTTAATTATAGCAAAAGTTAAATTTGCAACGATATCAATTGTGAATCATGCATCAGGAACAGTATAAACTATAAAGTTCAAAGTTAGTAATCAAAGTGCATTTCTTTGTTTGCAAGTGACGTTGCCACGTAGGAAGCGGTAAAGTGTATGTGAGATATAGAATGTACCTTCTTTATGTGAGTTTGTAAATTAGGCCTTTAGTATGACCCTTGATTTATTATGTTTTGCTTCTGCAGATGGTATTCTTGACTGCTAATAACGCTCGTGTAGCTTACTTTCAGGGGTTGTGGGAGCTGCAGTAGCAGGAGTTGTTCTTGTTGGTGGACTCGCCTTTGCAACTTTATCTATAAGCAGACGTGTATCTGGTAAGTTTGGTTTCTTTCTTATAAAACTTCCATTATTGCAAAACGTCGAACTTTCTTATGTTTGTAGTTCACGTGTTTACATTATGAACGTTATATGCCTATTTCTTATGTTTTAGCTGTTATTTAGGCGCTAAAAAGAACATGGAAACTTTGACAACGCATCAAGAAGAGTCATTGACCTCTGTTGATCCGAATGAAAATGTTGTTGACGAAACTGAAACAAAGAAGGATGTGCCAAATGATAGCCTGGAAGTAAAAGAAAACGAGAATGAAATTGAAAATGAAAATGTAAATGAAAAAGAATATGAAGCTGCAACTGAAAATATTTCCACTCAACAAGATACTCAAGAGGAGTTACCAACGGATGAAGTTCAAGACAAGCCTATAGAAACACCTGAATTACAGAAACTCGATGTTAATGATGATCCGGTTGATGCATCAAATATCAATAAATTAGACGATACTCATGTTGTTGAGTTTCAATTGGATGATAGCTCCGCGGGTTTGTCTCATACTGAAATTTTGCCTGTAATTAATCAGTTTTCTGGTCAGCAAGATATAGATACTGCAACAGATGAGTCAAATAAAACTGTTTCCGACACACCAAGTGAACAGGTGGCAGCTGAAGTCTCTGTCGTTGCCGAGTCAGATGTGACATTGGAGCCTCAATTTGCTCAAGAAGAGGCTATAGAGCCTATTCCGTCAATAAACGAAGATTTTGACAATAAATCAACAACATTGCCTTTTACACTTGAAAGTGAAAAAAATGATATTGTTAATAATAATGATGCTGAAACAGCACTTTTTGACTCGGTGGATCTTGGAAAGCTTCCTTCCTCTGCTAGTATTCCGGCTCCATCTGTACTTTCGCCAGCTTTACAGAACCGTCCTGGAAAGGTGGTAGTTCCTGCTGTTGTGGATCAAGTTCAGGGTCAGGCATTAGCAGCTTTGCAAGTATTAAAGGTTGGATACTATCTTCTGTTTAGTAAATTGTTGATACATATTTACTTTTTGTTTTTTTTATTATATAATTGTGATGGCCGGAAATAATATATACGAATGTATGATGCTTTCAGGTAATTGAAGGTGATGTTCAGCCTGGTGATTTATGTACTCGGCGTGAATATGCTCGATGGTTGGTTTCTGCCAGCAGTGCTCTTTCAAGGTACACATAATTTCATTAGGGTTACTAGTGGTTTAATCCTCAAACTTTCACCCATTTAGCGGTTTAACCTTTAAAAAATCTGGCAATGTTTTTATCCTTCACTTTTTAGCATTGTTTTTGTCCCTCAACTTCTTTCCTTTAATTAAACATCTATATTTAAAGAATGTTGAGGGATGAAATCATGCGCAAAATAAAGTTAAAGATAAAAACTCTGGCAGAATAAGTTTGCGTCAAACCACCAAAGCTATGAAAGCTTTAGGATTAAACCACTATCAACCCAATTCATGTTGGATTCGTTAAATATGTTGGCTTCAAATTAATGGTTTTTTTATGTCCTCGGTTAAAATGTACACTTTTCATTTCTTCTCTATAGGAATACTCTATCCAAAGTGTACCCTGCAATGTATATCGAGAATGTAACTGAACTTGCTTTTGATGATATTACACCTGAGGATCCTGACTTTTCTTCCATTCAAGGTAAATAAAGAAATTTAAGCTTCTGGATTCAATGTTTAGAAACATTTGAAACTGTACTCGTGTACAAAATTAATCAAAATTTGATCTTCAGGCTTGGCAGAAGCGGGACTCATTGCCAGCAAGCTCTCTCGTCGTGACATGAATATTTCAAATGAAGATGATAGCCTTTTGCACTTCTGTCCCGAAAGGTACATTTCTTACAACTGTATTGACAACAGTTTCCGATGAAATTAATAGGAAAAAGGTTGGTATTTATTTGCCATGAAAATTTTGCAGCCCTTTATCTCGTCAGGATCTTGTGAGCTGGAAAATGTCGTTGGAAAAAAGACTGCTTCCTGTAGCTGACAAAACGGTTAGACAAGATTAAAATTGATTTAATGCTGTCTTTATAATTGCATAAACTTTTGAAGCTAAATATTTTACTATTACTGATTGTCAGATCCTTCAGCAACTTTCTGGTTTCATAGACATTGACAAGATCAATCCAGATGCTTGGCCTGCACTCATAGCAGACTTATCAGCAGGAGAGAATGGAATAGTAGGCCTTGCCTTTGGTAACTTGTGTACCCTTTTTGTTTCCTTACACTATAGGTGGCAATTTTGACCCACTTACTTCTAATTTCTAAAATAGGTCGATTTGGGCTGTAACTTTTCTAAATGGGTAAATTCTCGACTTTTATTTCAAAGGCGAATGGGTAACTTCCTAAGTGGATTGTATTTAGTGATTTAAGTTATCTTTAGAGTAATGTTGATTTTTTTTTTAATTATTATCAACAAATGTAAAAGTTAGACAAAGAAGTGTTTGTAGGTCAGCCAATCCAGGCTGCCCTGCCTCAACCGAACCTGAATGTTGTTGACCCAGTTAACAACCTGGCTGACCCACCAAGCTTGCCATTTCTACCTTTTACATCAAACTCTCTTCTGCTTGAAATTTAACTCATTTTTTTGCAGGTTACACGAGGCTTTTTCAACCCAATAAGCCTGTGACAAATTCCCAAGCTGCTATTGCTCTTGCAACCGGCGAGGGCTCTGATATCGTCAGTGAAGAACTTGCACGCATAGAAGCAGAATCAATGGCTGAAAAGGCGGTTGCTGCACATAGTGCTCTTGTTGATCAAGTGCAAAAAGACGTCAATAGATATTATGAAAATGATCTTCTAGTAGAAAGAGAAAAGATCGTTACTTTAGAGAAAATAGCTGAAGAGACGAAACAGGAATTGGAGCGGTTACGAGCAGAACAAGAGGAACAGAACTTGAAGATGATGAAAGAACGTGCAGCTGTTGATTCACAAATGGAAATGCTTTCAAAGTTAAGGCATGAAACAGAGGAAGAGTTGCAGAGTATTTTGACTAATAAAGTGGAAATATCATATGAAAAAGAAAGGTTAAATAAGCTTAGGACTGAAGCGGAAATTGAGAATCAGGAGATTTCACGGTTGCAATATGAACTTGAAGTTGAAAGGAAAGCCTTAGCCATGGCACGGTAAGCTTATTATTATTTTAGCTTATTTTTCTTAAATCTCTAACAGCCCTTATAAATAAATAAAATAAAGGGATCATGCATAAGAAGGCCACGGAACTATTGAACTGTTTCATTAAGGCTACCAACTAATGAAACTACTTTATAAGCCATCCAAACATGTATCTAGTTTCATTTTCTGGGAAACAAAAAAATAATAATATTTAAAAAAAATAAAAAAAAAAAAAAAAAAAAAAAAAAAAAAAAAGCAGATGAGAGAAGATAACTGCTTTTTTTGTACACGTAACTAATCTAACAAACAGTCAAAGCATTAAAGATTCTTTGGATTATATACCAGGGGGCGCAGCTTCTAAAGGGGGGGGCGGCCGACCCCCCGAAATTTTTTTTGCGATGTAGGGGTATATAGTTTTCGTGTAGAAAAATTTCGGTATTTTCGGTTTCGCCCCCCCAATTTAATTCGGTTTCGACCCCCCATAGTGTTAGGAAAAAAAAAAAATTAGATCCCGACCCCCCACTCGAAATTTCCAAGCTTCGCCCCTGTATATACCCTTTTCGTTAATATAAGATTTTGTGTAAAAAGAAACTCGTTATGTACTTGGGTTGGCCTGATTGAAAAAGAACAGTAGTTGAGTGGCTTTGTATACAGTATTCCCAACATAAAAACTTGTTAAACAGAAAAGTCAAACGGGTTGCAACTTGTCCAAAGTTCAATATTAATGCAAAAAAAGGCCTCCAAAATTGTGTTATTCAAAAAATCATATCGTTATAGAAAAATATAAGTTTTGCAGTAAAAAAATCATATGTGCACTAAGAGTGTTTCGGCCAACTTGACCTATTTCAACCTACGCCAAAAATCACCCATACTGACAAGTGACTAAACCCACCTAACCCTCTCCCTTTCAGTCATCTGTCAATTATTCTCTTTCTGATATATGACTTATGAAGATCTTTTTTGACTTATGAAGATCTTGGGCTGAAGATGAGGCAAAAAGAACCAGAGAGCAAGCGAAAGTGCTAGAAGAAGCTAGAGACAAATGGGAGAGTCAGGGAATTAAGGTAGTTGTAGACAAAGATCTTCGTGATGATGCAGTTGCTGAATCTACATGGGTTGGTACTCAGAATCAGTCCTTAATCGAAGGTACCAAAAGCAGAGCTGAAAACCTGGTTGAAAAACTCAAGATCATGGCAGCAGACGTAAAGGGAAAATCTAGTCAAATAATTAATAAAGTCATCGAAAAGATACTCTTTTTTATATCTCAACTGAAAGAAATGGCGTCAAAAGCTGTGAACAATGTGGGTGAGGTCAAAAATAGTGCTGTGTCCAAAGTCAATGGTTCGATGCAAGAATTGCAGCAAAGTTCAGCTGTGTTGAGTTCGACTGTTAAAGAAGGTGCGAAACGTGTAGTAGGTGAATGCAGGGAAGGAGTTGAGAAACTGACACACAAGTTCAAGACATGAGTATGCTTTTATTGTGTTTATTTTGTTGTAATTTTTGTAGACCTCACTTGCTCCCCCTTTTTAGACACTGAATAATGATGCATTTGCATATTGTTGCAAATTATACCCATGAGTACCAGCTGTTGGTACATAATTGTGGAGAATAACAAATAACAATATTATTTGAACCAACTCTTTAGTGAACACAAAGCCTCTCATTTCATGTTCTGTAAATTAGTGGTGTTGGTTTCACTATTCAAGTGGTTTGTTACATCTTCTGGTCTTTGTTAAATACTTGAATAAATTTACCATATTGTCAGTTGGCTGGCTTCTATAAGATGCATTTCTGCAGGTGAGGTTCATATAATACGCCTTTTTCGCTAAGTGACAGCAAGCTTATGACTTGATGTATTTACATAACAACATCGAATAGATAATAATGATCAAATATGAAAATTCTATGGAGAAAATAATACAGTAGTTAACATTAAGGTAAAAACTATCTGAAAGAACACTCGTGTAGAAAAGAGAGATCGTATAACTAATGCCTTGTAGTCTATATTTTATAGGACCGCAAGTGAACATAAAACCATTACAATAACGAGAGAATGAGATCCAGCATTGTTAACTCAAGGACGTTATCATATACTCCCTCCGTCCCATAATAAATGTCCACTTGGACTTTTTTAGTCTTGCATCTTCTACTTTGACCATTAATATTTTTATTTGTATCATATAATAATGAAAACATCCACCTATCTACATACAAGTTTTACTCTAGACCATTGTAATAAACCACCTAACAGTCAAGCCCCACTCATTGACAAGGAATTATTTGTCTGCAAAGCTCAACAATGGGATCTGGTCCTAAAGTTCAATTCAAGTCAAGTGCTCAAGTTGTGTCAAGTTCCAGGTTTATTCCAAGCTGTTCACAAATTTAAGATTTACGTCAATAGGCATAACAACATAGTTTTCATGTTTTAGGCAAGCGTTTTGGAGTTAAAGGTTTAACGACACAATAAAATTTCAGCTTTTCGCAAAAAGAGAAAAACAAAGTGCGAAACTGGAACCAAAAACTTTCATGAGTGTTCAAAGCAAAAGTAATTACTAGCACTCAATTTGTTACAAGTCAATTCAGTAAACCGGTTTGCAAAGATGGAAGTTAAGTCTTATCCCACCAACAATATATGACAGATTTACTTGTTACATACTTAAGATAAGCATTCTGATTAACAATTGTTAAACGCTGATGCTTAAAATGTGCAGAAACCGCCTTTCACACATATGATTAGAACACAACTTGCAGCAGTGTAAAAAAAACAAACCAGAGTAAGATTCAGATAGAGAACATAATTTTTTCAAAAGAAAAAGTACATAAATCCAAACTCCAAAACATTTCAGAAAATACAACTAGTAGATAGAAAATGTTTTACTGAACTAATAATACTCGAGAGTTCAACTAGTTTTTCTTGACAAAATTTGGTGAATCAACGCTTCACTTCTTCTTGTCGGCACCAGCAGCCCTGCAAATAATTCACAAAATCAAGTAAATATCAGCTTCATGAAAGTGTTTATTAAAATTTGTTTGATGCAACCATTGTAGCAAAGTTAATAGAGCACAGACAAAAGAAAAGTACCTCTGCTTGCGGAGAACGGTAGACATCTCCTCTCTCTTCTTCTTTGCCCTCTTGTGGGTACCCAACTTTCGTTTTGTAAGCTTCAGAGCACGTTTGTCCTTTCCAACCCTAAGCAGCTCACAAACCCTCTTCTCATATGGTGCCAACCCAGCAACTTCCTTAATCAGATCCCTCACAAAATGAACCCTTTTGCTTGTTTTCTGTAACAAAAATAGCAAGATTTAATATTTCATAGTGATAAACCGCAACACTCAATGGCATATTAACAAAAGAGTACGCATGTCATCAAGTTAAAATGACAACTTACCCCTTTCCTGTCAGATGGACGAGGAGCCAACTCCTTCTTGGTCACGATATGACCCTTGTTCAAACCAACAAAAAGACCAGTATTAGGCTGCTTTGGAGCCATCACCTGTTATCAACATGATACCACATCATCAGTTTACAGATACTATAGTCTGTTAATTTCTAAACACACAACCATTTCAATTTCACATAAAAAATTACATTAAACGGCTAACAGCAAGAAAAACTATGGTCCAGCAATAGCAAAGAAACAGTTCTCAGTCTTTTCTTTTACTTCAACAATAAGTAATAAACACGGGCACAATAATAACATTGAGATAACAAGCTAAATAGTTTAAGAGGATGTATTGCTTAGGGGTTGTTTGTTTAAGCTTATATGTGGGCTTATGAGTTTATTTGATTTTGGCTTGTATTTCACAAGCCTCGATAAGCCATGTCATAATAAACTTACCAGCTTGTATTTCAAAACTTACAAGTTTTTATCTAAGTTAATAATAAACTTATATAAGCCCACAGGTCCCAAAATAAGCCAAAAAATTGAGGCTTATGAAAAATAAGCCAAAAAAACAAATAAGCTCATAAAACACATATAAGCTTAAACAAACACCCCCTTAGCTAATTTTTCACGTTTACGAGCTTATTTGTTTTTGGTAAATCTAGTAAGCTCACATTTTTCGACTTATGAGCTTATCCATTCTTGCTTACGACTTATTTAAGTACTAAAAAAACTTAATAAGCTTTTAAGCCAAAATAAGTAACCATCCAACCTTTTACAAAATCAAATAAGCAAGCTCATAAACCTAAAAAATAAGCTAATCCAAACACCCCCTAAATCATATCAATATATCATATCATAAACTGATTATCAACAAGATTTCAACCTTAAAAAACATGTTACAAAACTTCAAGATATCATCATTTTATAGTCAAACACAAAACAAGATATGTTTCATAAATACAGATATCATATGATAAAAACAAAACATACAACTCTAGATTAAACATGTAAAGATATTATTGACAATTAGTTGATCTATGTACAGTTTGGTTTGATCGGAGATACCTCGGCGTAAATGTGAAACGGCGGCTGTGATGAACGGAGTGAAAATGTGATGAAGACAATTAGGGTTTTAGGTTTGGATTCTATTTTATAGTGTGTTTTTGTTGGGCTTTAAAGTTGGTGTAGTTGTCAATAAGTTTGTGTTGTGAAAGGAAATGGGCTTGGCCCATCTATCATTCGCCCATTTGGATGTTTTCTAATTAAACTCATCCTTCGACCATTTTTTGGGCGTGGAAGTAAATGAGCCGAGTACTGTCAAGCTCGAGTTTGACTAGGCTATTAAAACTCAGGCTCGAAACTTGATTCGAGCTCAATCAAGCTTTCAAATTCAAGCTCGAGCTTGACTTGACCTCTAAAACTCGAGCTTAATAAATAATCGACCTATTTAGCTCGACTATACTCGCTTCGTATAATATACATATTACTCTGTAGTTTGTATAGTATTGTTAATGAAATAGTTATATGCATATAAAGGATACAAGTATGAATTAACCAGAGCGCGATAAGGCTCGCAAGCTGAGTATAGTTAAATTCAGACTTGACTTGAGTTTTTACTTGATTCGGTTGAGCTTGAGAGTCGACTACAGTCAAGTTGATTTTGAGTATAATCTGTTTCGCTTTTGACTAGCTAACGAATTGTCTCATTTTATTTACATGGATACCTTCAAGGCGAATATCCAAGTGCGGCCGAAAAAATGGAGCATGTTTGATCCCAATGATGGAAAACGACAAAATATGATATAATTTTAATTTTCATTTAGCACTAAAATATGAATTAATCAAATTAATACACGCCGGAAGCAATTAAAATGCCAAAGACCTTTCCATTCTAGCAATCCATTTACGCTCATTTGATTAATCAGAAGAACAACAATTATACGTGTGCCTTTGTGAATCATTCAAAGGAGTAGTCACAGATATAAAGATTATGATCTTTCTACGGTTAGTCCACACTAACACTCAGACGATTTCAGCATGATGCTAATGCTTGATCTTTTTAACACCATAACAATGATCGAACCAATCATCGAAAGTTTATGAAAGTACTAGTATACTGAAAGATGATAAAATGTTTGTCACGACGGTATAATTTGTTTTGTCAAACGATTAAAGGTTCGCGAAACATTTAAATTACAAAAAGATGGATGTATTTGAATTTTTATTTAAAATATTAATTAATCCCCCGTATTTATCAATATAAAAATGTGTGGTTGAGATTTGTCTTTTTGTATGCATGAACTTTTTGGTATGTGAAATCTTCCCTCAAACTTAGTTTGTTTAGTTAAAAAACAAAAAAAAAAAAAAAAAACAAACTATTATTAACTCAGGAAAATTGGTTGGCCTAGTTTTGTCGTCTCCTTCCCCTTAGAGCACAAGGTACCCTATGGCTAGTGCAATAGTAAAACTGTAAAAGTGTTGCCATCACATCACTTTTTTCTAAAACACAAGATCTATAAGCTCAGCACAAAAAACCCCTTTTCCAACAAAAGTGATGCCATGGATAAAAGTGATGCCATACATCGACACATAACCTGATAAAACATAAATACAAAAAAACAAAAAGAGAGTAATACTCATCACGTGAGCTGGTGGGTACGACTCGAGAGTTGGTATGGTGGTGGCTCCATGAATTAGGTTGGTGGGATGACATGAAAGCACTAGCTCTTCGTACCACAGGCTCTTCGCATGTTGTACCAGTATGTTTTATCACCGCTACATAACATTGCACACTTAGATTGGATACATTGGTCACAAAACTCACAACATCCACGTCAACATTCTCCCCCTTTACCAAACCAATCACCAAACAGCCATAGTGGTGACCACTAAACCAAACACATAACAATACCCCAATTTATACAAACATACAAAAAAAAAAATGTGCACCACAAAACCGACTCCTTTTGCTTTAATAACGCGTGAACTAGGACGAGTGTAATCAGGGACGGACCTAGGATTTTTTAAAAGCTGTTGCACAAGTTTTTTTCTATCATAATTACTAAAATTCGCACCTTAAAGAATCTTTTTGTCAAGCTAAAGTTGCACTATAAAAAAATCAAGGGTTGCACATATCACAAGACGACACATTTTGACAAAAATTACACTGCATGATCCAAAATTAGGTACCCGTGCCATACCCAGCATCCATGTAAGTTTGTCCATGAGTGTAGTGGCGACCACGTGACCTAGGCCTATTTACACCTTTAACGCGTTTCCATTACAAGTCTTATAGTTATAGACTTATAGTTCAGTAGTTGTATCAAGATACACAAAACAACCGAAGTAAAATTTAAATATTAACATCTGCGATGTTAGGCTAGTGACAGTGGTAACCCATATTGCATCATTTTTCCGGCTGCCACCTCAGCTTTCTCTCTTCTCAACTTATATTCACCTCTCTCATTACAGTGGCAACCCATATTGCATCACCTAGTTTTTTTTAAACATTTATTAACACAAACACACATTTTATTAATAAAACTTAAACATTACATAAACGGGAACGATAAGAAATTAAAACATTACAATACTAAATTAAACGTAAACATCACAGAAATTCTTCATCGTCTTCGTCGTCATCGTCCTCATCTTCGTCTTCATTGTCATGAGGGAGACGATGATGTCTACGATTTCTCCAAATGTGCTAGACCAAATCAGATTTTAAGTTGATATGAGTTGCTGCGTTCTCGAGCTCCTGAGAAATTGCTAAAGTTTCTTCAAATGTATTTAAGGGATCGTGTGGTTGGTGGACCTCCTCTTCGGGCCATTGTGGACATATCGCCCGCTGGTCGTCTTTTATGATCATATTATGTAATATGATACATGTATATATAATATCTCGGAGATCATTTTTAAAAAACCCTCGAGCCGGAACTTTAAGCATTTTCCACTTCCTCTTCAACATACCAAAAGACCGTTCCACATCTTTTCTTGCTGCTTCGTGCTTCCTCTTGTACAATAGTCTTTTATGATCATCCGTGGGAGGATTTGAAATAGACTTAATAAGAACGAACCATTGTGGATATATCCCGTCAGTAAGATAGTATCTGTCACACCCTGAATTTACCTGTTATATGACAGCGGAATGGAATACCTGGGTGTAACGAACAGGGCATCTCATACAAGGTTATATTGAACGACCTAAAGTGTCGTTTTGAAAATACATCGTTTGATCATTGAAACATTCAGAGTTTACAAAATAGGTCCCATAATGGTGTTACAAGTTCATGAAAAATAGTTCAACTTGATCAAACGTTACATAAGTGCATAAAATGAAAGGTAAGACGCGTCGACTCTTCGACTCCATGATGGTCCATATGCAAGTCACATGTTGTTATCTTAGTAACCTGAAAATACAGTGCTAAAACGGTCAACAATAATGTTGGTGAGAAATCATAGGTTTAGGAAAATGAATGTTATACGATAACCATAAATATAAGTGTATGACTACCCGTCACTTGATTGTATGACTACTCGTCATATGGTTGTAAAATTGTACAATATTACTTAAGCTCATGACCCCGAAGCTAGACTGTAGGTAATGCCCCAAATGGAGTGCTTTGCCAAACACTTGGAATGATCAAATGAAATGCATCCGCTTGACTGTTGGTAACCCCAACACGGATGGAGGCGTCACCCTCAATAGATCTATCCACTCACTCTCGCTTAGATACAATTAACGGATCATGATGGTGGGGACTTAAAATATGGCAATGTAGTAACTTAAGTAATGTATATGGATTTGATACTTAGGCTCGTATGAAAAATGGTGCAATGTATTCTCCCCCGTGGGATTTGAAAACAATAAAAATGTAAACGAGGCTATGAAAACTCACCTCAAGGAATGGCATAAGCCAGCTTTACAGAACCGTCCTGGAAAGGTGGTAGTTCCTGCTGTTGTGGATCAAGTTCAGGGTCAGGCATTAGCAGCTTTGCAAGTATTAAAGGTTGGATACTATCTTCTGTTTAGTAAATTGTTGATACATATTTACTTTTTGTTTTTTTTTTATTATATAATCGTGATGGCCGGAAATAATATATATGAATGTATGATGCTTTCAGGTAATTGAAGGTGATGTTCAGCCTGGTGATTTATGTACTCGGCGTGAATATGCTCGATGGTTGGTTTCTGCCAGCAGTGCTCTTTCAAGGTACACATAATTTCATTAGGGTTACTAGTTGTTTAATCCTCAAACTTTCACCCATTTAGCGGTTTAACCTTTAAAAAAATCTAGGCAATGTTTTTATCCTTCGCTTTTTAGCATTGTTTTTGTCCCTCAACTTCTTTCCTTTAATTAAACATATATATGTAAAGAATGTTGAGGAACGAAATAATGCGAAAAATGAAGTTAAAGATAAAAACTCTGGCAGAATAAGTTTGCGTCAAACCACCAAACCTATGAAAGCTTTAGGATTAACCACTATCAACCCAATTCATGTTGGATTCGTTAAATATGTTGGCTTCTAATTAATGGTTTTTTTATGCCCTCGGTTAAAATGTACTCTGTTCATTTCTTCTCTATAGGAATACTCTATCCAAAGTGTACCCTGCAATGTATATCGAGAATGTAACTGAACTTGCTTTTGATGATATTACACCTGAGGATCCTGACTTTTCTTCCATTCAAGGTAAATAAAGAAATTTAAGCTTCTGGATTCAATGTTTAGAAACATTTTAAACTGTACTCATGTACAAAATTAATCAAAATTTGATCTTCAGGCTTGGCAGAAGCGGGACTCATTGCCAGCAAGCTCTCTCGACGTGACATGAATATTTCAAATGAAGATGATAGCCTTTTGCACTTCTGTCCCGAAAGGTACATTTCTTACAACTGTATTGACAACAGTTTCCAATGAAATTAATAGGAAAAAGGTTGGTATTTATTTGCCATGAAAATTTTGCAGCCCTTTATCTCGTCAGGATCTTGTGAGCTGGAAAATGTCGTTGGAAAAAAGACTGCTTCCTGTAGCTGACAAAACGGTTAGACAAGATTAAAACTGATTTAATGCTGTCTTCATAATTGCATAAACTTTTGAAGCTAAATATTTTATTACTGATTGTCAGATCCTTCAGCAACTTTCTGGTTTCATAGACATTGACAAGATCAATCCAGATGCTTGGCCAGCACTCATAGCAGACTTATCAGCAGGAGAGAATGGAATAGTAGGCCTTGCCTTTGGTAACTTGTGTACCCTTTTCGTTTCCTTACACTATAGGTGGCAATTTGACCTACTTACTTCTAAAATAGTTCTATTTGGGCTGTAACTTCTCTAAATGGGTAAATTCTAAACTCTTATTTCAAAGGCGAATGGGTAAACTCTAGATGTTGAAAACCCAAAGTCTAGTTTAGTAATTTAATACATATAACGTCCTAAGTTGATTGTATTTAGAGATTTAAGTTATCTTTAGAGTAATGTTGATTTTTTTAATTATTATTATAAAATGTAAGAGTTGGACAAAGAAGTATTTGTAGGTCAGCCAATTGACCCGGTTAACAACCTGGCTGACCCACCAAGCTTGCCACTTCTACCTTTTACATCGAACTCTCTTCTGCTTGAAATTTAACTCATTTTTTGCAGGTTACACGAGGCTTTTTCAACCCAATAAGCCTGTGACAAATTCCCAAGCTGCTATTGCTCTTGCAACCGGTGAGGGTTCTGATGTCGTCAGTGAAGAACTTGCACGCATAGAAGCAGAATCAATGGCTGAAAAGGTGGTTGCTGCACATAGTGCTCTTGTTGATCAAGTGCAAAAAGACGTTAATAGATATTATGAAAACGATCTTCTAGTAGAAAGAGAAAAGATTGTTACTTTAGAGAAAATAGCTGAAGAGACAAAACAGGAATTGGAGCGGTTACGAGCAGAACAAGAGGACCAGAACTTGAAGATGATGAAAGAACGTGCAGCTGTTGATTCACAAATGGAAATGCTTTCAAAATTAAGGCATGAAACAGAGGAAGAGTTGCAGAGCATTTTGACTAATAAAGTGGAAATATCATATGAAAAAGAAAGGTTAAATAAGCTTAGGACCGATGCGGAAATCGAGAATCAGGAGATTTCACGGTTGCAATATGAACTTGAAGTTGAAAGGAAAGCCTTAGCCATGGCACGGTACGCTTATTATTATTTTAGCTTATTTTTCTTAAATCTCTAACTGCCCTTATAAATAAATAAAATGACGGAACTATTGAACTGTTTCATTAAGGCTACCCAACTTATGAAACTACTTTATAAGCCATCCAAGCATGTATCTAGTTTCATTTTCTGGAAAAGAAAAAAAAAAAGGCCAGATGACGAAGATAACACTACTATTTTGTAAAATAATAAATTAACAAAAAGTCAAAACATTGATGATTTTTTGACATATACCTGTTTTTTTAATATAAGATTTGGTGTAATTATGTACTTGGGTTGCCTGATTGAAAAAGAACAGTAGTTGAGTGGCCTTATCCCCAACATAAAAACGGCTGCTTAAACATAAAAGGTCAAATGGGTTGCAACTTGTCCAAAGTGTAATATTAATGCAAAAAAAGGCCTCCAAAATTTGTGTTATTCAAAAAATCATATCTTTAGAGAAAAATATAAGTTTTGCAGTCAAAAAATCATATCTGCACTAAGAGTGTTTCGGCCAACCTGACCTATTTCAACCCGCCCCAAAAATCACCCATAGTGACACATAACTAAAGCCACCTGACCCTCACTTTCAGTCATCTGTCGATTATTCTCTTATTGATATATGACATGATATTTTTTGACTTATGAAGATCTTGGGCTGAAGATGAGGCAAAAAGAGCCAGAGAGCAAGCGAAAGTGCTAGAAGAAGCTAGAGACAAATGGGAGAGTCAGGGAATTAAGGTAGTTGTAGACAAAGATCTTCGTGATGATGCAGTTGCTGAATCTACATGGGTTGGTACTCAGAATCAGTCCTTAATCGAAGGTACCAAAAGCAGAGCTGAAAACCTGGTTGAAAAACTCAAGATCATGGCAGCAGACGTAAAGGGAAAATCTAGTCAAATAATTAATAAAGTCATCGAAAAGATACTCTTTTTTATATCTCAACTAAAAGAAATGGCGTCAAAGGCTGTGAACCATGTGGGTGAGGTCAAAGATAGTGCTGTGTCGAAAGTCAATGATTCGATGCAAGAATTGCAGCAAAGTTCAGCTGTGTTAAGTTCGACTGTTAAAGAAGGTGCGAAACGTGTAGTAGGTGAATGCAGGGAAGGAGTTGAGAAACTGACACACAAGTTCAAGACATGAGTATGCTTTTATTGTGTTTATTTTGTTGTAATTTTTGTAGACCTCACTTGCTCCCCCTTTTTAGACACTGAATAATGATGTATTTGCATATTGTTGCAAATTATACCCATGAGTACCAGCTGTTGGTACATAATTGTGGAGAATAACAAATAACATTATTATTTGAACCAACTCTTTAGTGAACACAAACCCTCTCATTTCATGTTCTGTAAATTAGTGGTGTTGGTTTCACTATTCAAGTGGTTTGTTACATCTTCTGGTCTGTTAAATACTAATAAATTAAATTTACCATATTGTCAGTTGGCTTCTGTAAGATGCATTTCTGCAGGTGAGGTTCTTATAATAAGCCTTTTTCGCTAAGTGACAGCAAGCTTATGACTTGATGTATTTACATAACAACATCGAATGGATGATAATGATCAATATGAAATTCTTTGGAGAAACAGTAGTTAACACTAAGGTAAAAACTATCTAAAAGAACACTTGTGTAGAAAAGAGAGATCGTATAAGTGTATGACTAATGCCTCGTAGTCTATATTTTATAGGACCACAAGTGAGCATAAAACCATTACAATAACGAGAGTGAGAGATCCAGCATCATCGTTAACTCAAGGACGTTATCATATATTATAAAGTCAAACCATTATATTTTCATACATGCTAAAAAACATCCACCTATCTACATACAAGTTTTACTCTAGACCATTGTAATAAACCACCTAACAGTCAAGCCCCACTCATTGACAAGGAATTATTTGTCTACAAAGCTCAACAATGGGATCTGGTCCTAAAGTTCAATTCAAGTCAAGTGCTCAAGTTCCAGGTTTATTCCAAGCTGTTCACAAATTTAAGATTTACGCCAATAGGCATAACAACATAGTTTTCATGTTTTAGGCAAACGTTTGGAGTTCAAGGTTTAACGACACAATAAAATTTCAGCTTTTCGCAAAAAGAGAAACAATCTGCCAAACTGGAACCAAAAACTTACACGAGTGTTCAAAGCAAAAGTAATTACTAGCACTCAATTTGTTACAAGTCAATTCAGTAAACCAGTTTGCAAAGATGGAAGTTATCCCACCAACAATATATGACAGCTTTACTTGTTACATACTTAAGATTAGCATTCTGATTAACAATTGTTAAACGCTGATGCTTAAAAAGTGCAGAAACCGCCTTTCACACATATGATTAGAACACAACTTGCAGTAGTGTAAAATAGACACAAACCAGGGTAAGATTCAGATAGAGAACATAATCCTTTTCAAAAGAAAAAGTACATAAATCCAACTCCAAAATATTTCAGAAAATACAACTAGTAGATAGAAAATGTTTTACTGAACTAATAATACTCGAGAGTTCAACTAGTTTTTCTTGACAAAATTTGGTGAATCAACGCTTCACTTCTTCTTGTCGGCACCAGCAGCCCTGCAAATAATTCACAAAATTAAATATCAGCTTCATGAAAGTGTTATCAATTCCAACTAAAATTTGTTTGATGCACAACCATTGTAGCAAAGTTCATAGAGCACAGACAAAAAAAAAGTACCTCTGCTTGCGGAGAACGGTAGACATCTCCTCTCTCTTCTTCTTTGCCCTCTTGTGGGTACCCAACTTTCGTTTTGTAAGCTTCAGAGCACGTTTGTCCTTTCCAACCCTAAGCAGCTCACAAACCCTCTTCTCATAGGGTGCCAACCCAGCAACTTCCTTAATCAGATCCCTCACAAAATGAACCCTCTTGCTTGTTTTCTGTAACAAAAATAGCAAGATTTAACATTCCATACTAATAAACCACAACACTTGAAAGCATATTGACAAAAGAGTAAGCATGTCATCGAGTTAAAAAGATAACTTACCCCTTTCCTGTCAGATGGACGAGGAGCCAACTCCTTCTTGGTCACGATATGACCCTTGTTCAAACCAACAAAAAGACCAGTATTAGGCTGCTTGGGAGCCATGACCTGTTATCAACATGATACCATGTCCGTCAGTTTTCACATACTATAGTCAGCTAATTTCTAAACACGCAACCATTCACTTATATTAAAAATATGTCACAATCACAAACGATGATCAAAAAAATTCAAATTCACATAACAAATTACATTAAACGACTAACAGCGAGAAAAACTACATTCCAGCAATAACAAAAAACAGTTCAAGGTTTACTTCATAATATAAGTACTAAACCTGGTCACCATAATAAAACTGAGACAGCAAGCTAAATAGTTTAAGAGTGTTTGTTTAAGCTTATAAGTGGGCTAACAAGTTTATTTGATTTCGGCTTATATTTCATATAAGCCTCAGTTTTCCAACTTATTTTGAAACTTATGATGTATGAGCTTATACAAGTTTATCATATCATAATAAACTTACATAAGCCCACAAGTCACAAAATAAGCCAAAAAACTGAGGCTTAAGAAATATAAGCCGAAAAACAAATAAGCTAATAAAACACATATAAGCTTATAACAAAAACCCCATTTAGCTACATTTTCAGGTTTATAAGCTTATTTGTTTTTGATAAATCTAGTAAGCTCACATTTTTCGACTTATTAGCTTATTCATTCTTGCTTATGACTTACTTGAGTCATATAAAAACTTAATAAGCTTATAAGACAGAATATGTAACCTTCCAAGCTTTTACAAAATCAAATAAGCTAATAAGCCATCCAAACACCTCCTAAATCATGTACCAACACTAAAAAATAATGCTAAAACAACATTTTAATGAAAGGAGTAACAAGATTCTACGGGTCTATACAACATATCAAAACTGTAAATATTATTTACCTAACTACAAATATATCATAAACTGATTTAGTAACAAGATTTCAACCTTAAAAAACATGTTTCAGAACTTAATAATCTGAAACGGCGTAGTCAAACAAAACACACAATTAGTTCATCTGTGTAGAGTTTGGTTTGATCGGAAGAAATACCTCGGCGTAAATCTGAAACGGCGGCTGACTGTGAACGGAGTGAAAATGTTATGGAAGACAATTAGGGTTTAGGTTTCGATTCTGTTTTATAGTGTGTTTTATTGGGCTTTAAAGTTGTCAATAAGTTTATGTTGTGAAAGGAAATGGGCTTAGCCCATCTATCATTCGCCCATTTGGATGTTTCTAAACTAGAGGTGCAAATTTTCCGGTTTTAACCGGTTTTCAAAAAACCAGTTTTTCTAAAAACCAGTTTCAGTTCGGTTTGGTTTTTTCGGAGCCGGTTTTTTTCGGTTATAAATGTCCGGAATCGGTTTTTTTCGGTTATAAATTTTCGGAATCGGTTTTTTTATCGGTTCGGTTTTTTCGGTTATAAATGTTCGGATTCGGATTTTTTTCGGTTATTTACCGGGTTCGTTTTTTTCGAAATTTTACTTCGAACGTTTTTTTTTTT
>LBNU01029805.1:95709-127648 GCA_014162995.1 Artemisia annua
TTCATCCATAACACATTTGCAAAACATCCAGCTGCGGCCACATACTCAGCCTCAGCTGAAGACATGGCCACTGATAGCTGTTTCTTTGTGCTCCAACAAACAAGTTTTCCTCCAAGGAATTGACAGGACCCAAATGTACTTTTTCTATCCATGTTGCAGCCTGCGTAGTTAGAGTCAATGTATCCCTTAAGGTCAAATCCTGAGCACTTAGGATAATACAAACCAAGGTTTGGAGTTCCTTTAAGATATCTCAGGATCCTTTTCACAGCAGTGAGATGTGATTCTTTAGGGTCTGATTGATATCGTGCACATAGACATACTGCAAACTGAATATCAGGCCTTGTGGAAAGGAGATACATCAGTGACCCTATCATTCCTCTGAACATGGTTTGATTAACTGATTTTCCAGTAAGATCAGGACCTAGGTTGTTTGGAGGAACCATTGGGGTTTTGACAGAAGCACAATCACTGAGGTCATATTTCTTCAGTGTGTTAGTGATGTACTTCTCTTGACTGATGGAAATTCCCATATCAGTCTGTCTGATTTGAAGTCCAAGGAAATAAGTGAGTTCTCCCATCATGCTCATTTCAAACTGCTTTGTCATAATTTTCTCAAACTGTTTACACAGTTTATAACTTGTTGAGCCAAAAATGTATCATCCACATACACTTGGACCAAAATAACATCATCCTTTGTTCTATAGATGAACAAGGTGTTATCTATCTTTCCTCTAACAAATTTGTTTTGGATCAGGAAGGCTGAGAGAGTTTCATACCATGCTCTAGGAGCTTGCTTCAGTCCATAAAGGGCTTTGTCAAGTTTGCAAACATGGTTTGGGAACTCATGGCTTTCAAATCCAGGGGTTGTTGAACATAGACTTCCTCTTTAAGTTTATCATTCAGGAANTATGTATAGGGGTTTGTAATCGAGCCGAGACAACTCGCGAACAACTCGAGATCGACTCGAAAAATACTCGACTCGACTCGATTTTAAACGAGCCGAGCTCGAGCATGTCAATACTCGACTCGACTCGGCTCGATTACACCCCTACATCTAACCCATTTACTTAAACAGGTCAGGTTCGGGTTGGACATATGTTAAATGGGTCGACCTGACAACCCGTTTAAGATTTTTTTCAAAAAGTAAAAAATTATATATACTTTATTATACGGGTTAAATGGTCGACCCACAAACCGATTAACCCGTTTAATGTGCCAAATTGTTTAACCAAATTGATTAAATGCGTCAACTCTAAACCAGTGTAACTTATTTAACGTACTAACCCGAACCCGTCAACCCGAACTTGACCCAAATTGCCACCCCTTTTATGTCATCTCTTATATTGTTTTTAAAAAAAATGTCATCTCTTATATAATACTACTTTCATCTAATAATAAGTGTTTACATTGCTATTGTAAGATCTTTTAAATTAAGTATCTACTTTGTATTTCAACCAATAAAAAAGATGTTTTAATAGAAAGAAATGATATGTAATTAGTGGGATTACCTAAATTTTGTACATATAAAGTGGACGGTAACAGTAAAGAAAAACATTGAAAATGGATGTTCATTCAATAAGAACGAGAAAAGCGCCGGAGGGCCGCGTTGCGGCCAGGCGTCGTAGTTTTTGTTAATATTTTTTAATGTGTTTAGGTACAATATATGGTACGCAATATACAGTAGCTCATGACTTTAAATATCACCTTCTAGAAGCAATAACAACACGATCCCTGAAGTTGACATGCATCAATGAATATATAGTTTGAATTTTGAAGTCAAACATGGACTCTTTTGAACTTCAAAGCTGTTAAAATCTTTTTGCCGTATAGAATATTTGACCATATAACCAAAGTATATAACATGTTCTATGAAAAAGTTCAACTAAACATACTTTGTATAAAATAATGGAAGTGCAACCTTTAAAGTTTAATTGGTAGTCTGTGTTACAGATACAAATTTCACTATGTAGTAACCAACTTATCTCAAGTGTTCTCGCGAATTGCTGATGCATCCTGCAGAATTTCAGTGGATACTCCATTAGACACAGTGGCGAGCAACTCCTTTCCAGTTTTTCCATGTTTAGACGTTGATGTCACCTGTTCCTCCATATCAGATGCATTTAAAAGCAATTATTACATTAGCATATAACTATTGTGTCATTCCTTTTAACTAACCATTTTGGTCTAAATGTGTTTCAGTGTAATATGACTAATAGCACTAATAAGAAAACGGTACCTTCCGGTTATGACAACATTGCGGGGACCAGCTCGACTAACTTCATCTAAGACCATATTGGAACTAATCATGGTTCCAATGATAATGCCTCCTACCCAAGTGTACCAAATCAAAGCATTCATTTGACCATATCCACCATCTATTTTTATCATTATCTAACCTCATATACTGAAATCGATTAACAAAATCACTCCGGCCCGCCGCGTTGCGGCGGGGCGTTGTAGTTGCCGAGGAAAAAACTTTGCGTTAAAGTGGTTAGGCGAAAGACGCAGTTGCAAATTTCATACATAAATCACCAATGCAAATCATAATCCATTCATAAGAAGCAAAGAACCATACCTAATCGCTGCTTATCAATATCGACATCGAGAAATACTCTATGGGTAATCTCATGCACCTCTGGCACTGTATCTTCCTCCTGAACACAAAGTAGGTTATTTCCAACAGGTTAGAGCATAAAGTAACAGCATGTATAGCCACCAACCCACCCAAGATGCTATCTTATAGAATTTCAGTCAATTAGTAGTAATATAATACCTTGAAACAGGATAATCATTAAAATTTGCTTTTTAAAGAAAGATTTTCATCCTTCAAGGGTGGACAAGCACATCCATATAAAGTTCTAACAAGCTATAGCAACAAAAAATTCTAGATGCAAGCACATTAAAGTATGAAGCATACAGGTCCTACACATATTTACAGATTAAAGCAGATATATACATCTAAAGTAACGGAATTCCCACAAAATGGTTGTTATTGAAGATCCATAAGTGCATAAATTATTCATTTACTAAGTAGCAGAAGACGAAGTCTTTGTATTACAAAGTGAAAGATACTTGTAAATGATGTTCATGTGACAAGTGATTAATTAGGCGACTATTAAGAAAAACAGAATCCTACATTGAAGACCAGGTGATAAGGTGACTTCAAAACTATCCGCGCTTATGATCATCTAATGGTGGGATGTTCTCCTATAATTAACAAGTCATACAACTAACTCTGATATGCATATCACTTCAGTATATGCATTATCAACCGCTTAACCTCTAGAACATAATTCATCTTAAGACAAGCATCCTATTATGCCCTATAAACGAAACAGAGCAAGTATATAACTTCTTAACATTCATTTCATATCTAAATGCGATTCAAGTAGCGATCATGCCACACAAGGAGTGTATGTTTCCAATAAATGCCGATTTCAGATACGAAGAAAGCAACCCACATAACTGATATGACAAATCCCCCCAAGTTCACTAACATCAGCCCTAACTCACATCAAGTAACTACTAAAAGCAGCATTGCATCAAATCAGTTACTAATCACATATTCACATTATAAATACAAACAATTAAAATCAGAGTGAGTATAGTTTATAAAGTATTAATACCTGTTGAGAAAAAGAAGAGAAGAGAAAGAAGATGAAGAGAAAAGAGATGAACAAGAAAACAAGAGATCTTGGGCGAAGAATATTCCAGATCTCACGACCACCCATTGTTAACTCCTCTTCTTTTTCATACATTCATCCAATTCATAAAACAAACAAACAAACAGCTCCGCTTTATGCGCTGATTAACTAGATCTTCTAATAAGTGTTCGATCTGTTTGTTTTAATTGGGGTGTGTTAATGTGGGGTGACAGGTGGTCGGTGTTTGATCAAATGTCCTTCCTTGAGTTGTGTTTGACTATCAAGTATCTACTGTACGACTATCACACATTTTTTAAGTCATCGTGGACCTTAAACTAAACAGGAGGAGGATTGGTGCTATTATGATAATATGATCTACTACTACTGCACTGTTTTAGAAAATGAGGATCTTAAGCTTTGTCGGTTATCATAATGTTGTTGTTATTAGGGTACAAGTACAATGTGGAGTTTTAAATACTTTGTAGTATAATATAAAGTCTTCTTAATGCAAATTAAAGTATGGTTTATAATGTGGTGGCAATTTGTGATCCGATACGAAACCCGGCCTGAAATCGACACGAAAATTAACAGGTTAAGTCTAAATTGGTTTCGAGTCGACCCATTTAACCAATTTATTAAACAGGTTAGGTTCGGGTTGGGTATAGGTTAAACGAGTCGACTCGACAACACGCTTAAAGTTTTTTTCTAAAATTAAAAAATTATATATACTTTCTTATATGGTTAAATGGGTTAAATAGGTCGACCTACGAACCCGTTTAATCCGTGTAATGTGCCAACTTGTTTAGCCAAACAGGTTCAACTCGAACCCCGTTTAACCTATTTAACCCGTGTAACCTATTTAACCCGTCAATTCATATATATAAAAGTTAAATAGGTCGGGTTCGGGTTATGAACTTATGTGTAAACAAGTTAGGGTTGACATAGCTGACCCGATTATTTAAACGGGTCAGGTTCGGATCTTTTGACCTGCCAATCTGCTAACCCGAACCCGCCAACCCGAATTGCTGCCCCTAATTTATATCACCTCTTATATTGTTTTTCATTAAAAAAAAAATAATAAAAAAAATAAAAAAAATAAAAAAATCAGCTCTTATATAATACGACTTCCATTTCAAACTAAGTGTTTACATTGTTATTTTAAGATCTCTTAAATTATTGTTTATTTTGTACTAGTTATAATACCCGCGCACGCGCGGGTTTTTTTTAAAATTTTTTGAATCATATATTTTTATTTATTAAAAAACAAATAGTTTAATCTTTGTTTTGTTTGATTTATGATGTTTAGTTATAGTTTTTTATTATTAAAGATAATTATTTAAAAATTTTAATCCTATTGTTAATTGCATCTTATCTATATTTTTTGTATTTATCTTCTACTTGTGTTATGGATAAATATAAAATATTATCTCATAAGAAAATAATCTTTTTTTCTAAATAATATTATTACTAAATAAGGTATGGTTTAGTTTTTTTGAAATGGAAAAGTCCCCACTTGGGGTTTTGTTTTATTATATAAAAGATTTCAATCAATGAAAAAATATTTTAATGAAAAAAAATATTTAATTGATGAAAAATGCAGTGAAGGTACATATTCAAAGCCGGTTATTATACTACAGAAGGAGTAGTACTAATAGAAAAGAAAAACATTGAAAATGGATGTTAGCATCATTCAATAAGAGCCAAAAGTTCTTTATAGATCCAATTTTTACCATATAACTCATCAAGCAATCTTAGTCACTCATTTCTTTTATCAAAAAAAAAAATAAATAACCTTCCACCTTTTTTTAAAACTTAAATATCTCGCAAACCGTAAATCGTCAAGCTACAAAAAAAAATACCATCGCGACGAGAATTAAATTATCTTTCTATAGACATGCATTGTTATATACTTTCGACGAACTTTTTTTTTTTTGATGAACCTTTTTTTTTTCAATATTTCCGCCCAGAAAAATCATATATGATTTGTAAAAATTATATATGATTCGTTAAAATCAAATCATATATGATTCTTACGAATCATATATTAAAAATCATATATGATTCGTAAGAATCATATATGATTTGATTTTAACGAATCATATATGATTTTTACAAATCATATATGATTTTTTGGGCGGAAATTTAAAAAAAAAGTTTGTCGAAAAATAAAAGTTCGTCGAAAGTATATAACAATGCATATCTATAGAAAGATGATTTAATTCTCGTCGCGATGGTATTTTTTTGTAGCTTGAAGATTTACCGTTTGCAAGATATTTTGTTTTAAAAAAAAAATGTGAAAAATAAAAATGAATGGCTAAGATTGGTTCATTGGTTCTATGACAAATATGAGATCTATATTGATCTCATCTCTTCAATAAAAATGCCCAATTCTAAAATCAAGGATTTCTATAGGCAAAATAAAAAGTCAAATTTGAAATTTCTTTTTCAACATTGCTTAATGTTTCATCAAGTTAAAAAATGCATAAAAGTGCATGTGTCAAAATTATAAATGATACAAAGTAAAAAAAGAAAATATTATTTTGAAAAACATTTTAAAATCGTTTTGAAGTTGAATAATCGTATGTTACAACTTCTTTTAATACATTTCGGTTATTTTACGTTGTATATAGGGGTGCTAATTGGGTCGAGTTGGTCGGGTTCGGATCAATTGCGTGAGTGCGGAACAGTCTGCCTTTATTAAAGGTAGAAATATCCTTGATGGTCCATTAATTTTGAACGAATGTATGGCTTGGTACCGCAAACGGAAGAAAGCTCTCATGGTTTTTAAAGTTGATTTTGAGAAGGCTTTTGATTCTCTAAGGTGGGATTATCTCGATGATATATTGGATCGGCTCGGTTTTGGTACTAAATGGCGATCATGGATTGCAGGTTGTCTCCAAAATTCCAGGGCCTCTATTTTGGTTAATGGATCTCCCACTAAAGAGTTTGATTTATCTAAAGGCCTTCGACAAGGTGATCCCATGTCACCTTTTCTTTTCATCCTCGCTATGGAAGGTTTACATGCTATGGTTAAAAAGGCGGACCTTATGGGGCTTTTCAAAAGTGCTTCTATTGGTCATGGCAATGTTAAAGTCTCTCACTTGTTATACGCGGACGACGCTATATTTATAGGAGAGTGGTCTCATTCTAATGCTTATAACCTGATATGTATTCTTAGATGCTTTTACTTGATGTCTGGTCTAAGGATCAATATTCATAAAAGCAAGATTCTTGGCGCTAATGTCCCTGAGGATGAAGTAAAAAATATGGCTCTAGTTATTGGGTGTGAGACCTCTAATCTTCCTATGATGTATTTAGGAGTCCCGGTCGGATGCAATATGGGTCGTTGCGATAATTGGAAGAAAGTGATTCAGAAATTTGATTCCAAGTTATCCCGGTGGAAGGCCAATCTTTTATCTGCGGGTGGCCGTCTGTCTCTTATTAAAGCGGTCTTAGGTAACCTTCCTACTTATTATATGTCTCTTTATTGGATGCCTATAACAGTGCAAAATCATCTCGAATCTTTACGCAATAGATTCTTTTTGGGTGGTGATTTTAATGATAAAAAGATCTCTTGGATTAAATGGAAGTCTTGCCTCGCGAGTAAAGCATCCGGCGGGCTAGGCATTGGAAGCATTTTTGCTCTTAACGCCGCCTTGCTTTTCAAATGGATTTGGAGATTCCGTACGTCCCCGAATGGTTTGTGGAACATCATTATCAAAAACATTCATGGGTCTGAAGGTGGTATTGGTCATAATAGGGCGGTTCTCAAAAGCTCATACAGCCCCTGGTATTGTATTCTCAAATCCATTAATCATCTTCGCGATAAAGGCATAGACCTTTTTTCTCTTTGTTCTCGGTCTCTTGGTGATGGTGCTTCCATTAATTTTTGGTCTGATCGCTGGTGTGGGGAATTTCCTTTGAAAGATAAGTTCCCGCGTGTTTATGCTTTGGATTCGATCAAAAGTTGTACGGTTGCTCAACGTTTAAACCTTGAAGTCTGGTCCTCAGTTCTCAGAAGGTCTCCAAGAGGGGGGGTCGAATCGTTCCAGTTTGACTTGTTGATGGAGGATATTCGCGATTTTAGTCTATCATCCAATAGTGATATTTGGAATTGGGATCTTAGCAGCAAGGGGTACTCGGTTTCGTCTGCTAGACATCACATTGATGATTTGATTTTACCAGGTACTCTTATCCCTACTCGTTGGTCACGTATAATTCCTATCAAGGCCAATGTGTTTCTTTGGAAGCTTCGCCTTAATAAGCTCCCCACTTTGGATAATTTGGATAAGAGAGGTATTGATGTTCATTCCCTCTTATGTCCTATATGTAACGATCATACCGAAAGCGCTGATCATCTTTTTTTCTCTTGCGGTATGGCACGTGATTTATGGGGACGTCTGTCTCGTTGGTGTTGTTTGATTATTCCGGAGCTGCACAACATAGGTGATTGGTTTGCTTGGCTTGATTCCGCTAAAGTTTCGAAGCTTGCTAGATCTATCATTGAAGGGATTGTGTCTACTATGCTTTGGTGTATTTGGAACTTTCGCAACTCTATGATCTTCTCTCCAACCAAACCGAAGAAAGCAAACATTTGGGATTCTATTGTTCATCAATCGTTCTTGTGGATTTCATCTAGAAATCTTAAGTGTAGATTTAGATGGATAGATTGGCTTGGTAATCCTATTGTAATTCCCCCTTTGTAGTTCTTTTCGCTAGCTTTTGCTAGTTTTAATAAAATCCGCCGTTCAAAAAAAAAAAAAAAATTCAAGTCGGGTCAAAGCTAAAAATAACATACCCGAATCGAAGTTGGTCCAATCGAGTTCGGTCAACCCGAATATGAGTAAAAGGTAATAAATTTGTCTATTTGTACTTGTTTAAATAGATAATTTATAAAAATTATATTATAAAATTAAAAAGAACCATTATTCGGGTCAACTGGGTCGACCCGAACCCGAGTTAGCAAAACATTTTTAACTCGATGCCCGACCATATTTAGTATTCGGGTTACTCGGGTTGACCCGAATAACCCTAATAAAAGTATTGACCCGAGTAACCCGACCCAGATAGGCTTAATCGGGTTCGGGTTCGGGTTCGGGTCCGGGTTGAGTTCGATTCGGGTTAGGTTTTTTCACACCCCTAGTTGCATGTATAAACGTTAGAGGAAACACTTAACCAACATATCCCAACGTCTATAAAATTTCGTCGCCGCTATACACGATTACTCATTTAGTTTAAACAATTCAAGTAAGATATTTTGCAAGATGGGCTTGACTTAAGTGTTAAGTAAATAGCAAAACATAAAGTGAGGAATTGTTAAACTGAACCTAAAAACACACGACCAGATTGCCTCTCTTTTAATCAGAGTGACGATCTACATCAACCAACATGAAAAGTCGGTATGCTATGAAAAAGATACCGAGTTACTTTTTTATTTCCAAATAGTAGTTCATAAAAGCAGGTGTAAAAATTGGAAAAGCAAAGTTTCAAAATTGAAACATTCCCCCTTTTAAGAGTTATCTTAGACTTTGTCTTTTAGAAAGTTTAAATCGGTAGAAAAACCTTATCCGATGCATTTTTTTTAGCGCCAACAGTCCCTTCTTAAACAATCTAGCCTCAGACAATGAGAACATGTTCTGATGACTTTTTAGCCAGGAGTTAGTAATTGAACTCATAACCTATTTCTCAAAAGCTCTCCTTAACTGATTAACTGAACGTTTGCGGTGAGAAAATAATACTACCATGAAAATAATACTACCATTAAAGCAAGCGTTACCCCGATGGTCTTAGACTCTTGGTCCTAAACTATAAATTTCTCACACCACAACAGTAATGCAATTGGGATAATGACATCTTGTTTAAAATCATTTTGTCTATTAATCTGTTAAAAGAGTACAACCAAAACAAATGCTTATACAAGGAGTATACTTTGTAGTTTGTACACGTATCAAGTTGGACAACTTTTTTGTGTATTAATATTGATGCGTCAAGAATACAATTCACAGGATCTCCAAGACTTGAACTTTTACTAATTTCAGACACAACGTTTACCAGTTGAGTGCTATGTCCAAAATAGGCATTAAAAAACTGAAATATGCAAATTGAGATCAACTTTTACTATGAGAAATGTAATGTGTAGGTAGGCATCTCCTTACCTATAATACTCAGAAATTAATATGCAAAATTAATTTATAATATCTGAATCACAGTTTAATACATTTCACTAAACATACTCATTCTCTCATTCCCACCATCCTTTCAACTAAAACCACTGTAATCAATTGGTCTATGCCCTATTTTGAGTAAAGGATTGAGGCCCATTTGGCTAAGGATCAAGCTGGACTAAACGTTGGGATGTCATCATTACTAAGAGCGAGTTGGTAACGCTGATTGGCATGGTCGATGTTGACAATCAGCCAAGCAAGATAATCAACGGTGCCCAATCCCGTCTTCCACGGGGTATGGAAGAGGTGAGATGTAGACAACCTTACCTCTACCCGAAGGTAGAGAGGCTGCTTCCAGAAGACCTCCGACCTTTTTGCAGGGAGTGAGGATCGAACCCTTGCCTCTGTCTCCAGAGGAGAGGGGTTTTTCCAACTTATCCAACCAAGATCATAGCCAATATGCATTTTAAATCCTCATATTTGTAAGTTGCAGCTTTTTTTGAACATATGAGTTCCAACTTACATCACAACCATCATAGGCTAATATTTGGATCATCATTCTTCAATATCATCACAATTAACAAAATATTCTGAATTACTGTTAGGCGGTATGATGACTGCCATCATATCAAAGACCAGGGTGAGCCATAACCATGGCAAATACCTTTAGCTTTAATTGTTACAGCTCACGGGAAATTACGTCAAGATATTACAACCTAAGAAAGTTCAACAGATCCCATAATTCAGTCTATGTCCGTTTCAAATTTTCATTTTCTGTGCCTATCTTAAATGACTCACAAATCAAAGATTCATACAATTCTATTCTAACCAATGTACAACACGATAATGCATATTGCTGCCATCTTACCAAATGAAGAAAAACCTTGTTCTAGTTGTCTGTGTGCCTATTACCCTGAAAATAAACACAAAATCCCGTGTTAATTCACCTAAGCAAAGTTTTAATACAACTAGAAACCAAAAGGTAGGTACTGTAAGTCAGTAACAAAACCAATTAAGACCTGAGTGGTGGTGTCGGCCAATGTACAACATGGTTTTGTTTACAAGCGGTAAGTCAGCCTTTTCCTTCCTTGCTTCCAACAGCTTTTCACTGTTCAATTTCCATCAAAATCACAATGTCTATAAGCATCTCTAGTCTCTACCATTACAGTCATACGAAAATATAAAACAGTGTGAATAAGCAACATTTAGCCTGTCTATTCAATTAGTCTGTTCAAAACGCAATGAGCAGATATCATAAATTACCTGGTGTAGGGTAATGGGCAAAATATGATAATGTAATCAGCACCAGTACAAGTAAAAGTACTAGTCTTATCATCATAAGCATAACTATAGGACCTCGGACACACATGTTTGAAATACTCTGAAAACTCTGTCGGCGGACATGTATCTGGTGTATTATACCCTTCACTACAACAAAACCTCGGATCCCCAAACGCCTCACACGCACTCTTACATGCCACCACTCTCTTCCTCCCACCACCTGCTGCCACTCTCAATGCTGTCGGACACGCACTGTTCAAATCAACCAAACACCCAGTGGAACTACATGCACCACTTGTACCACCTCTCGGTATCACAAGCATTGGAAGGTTGTACCTGTTGAACCCAAAACAAAAAAAAATAGAATCTAATTAGCTTGATTAAAATAAAGACAGTTTTATGTGAAAAGGACATAAGCCTTAAGGCTTTATTACATCCAAGTACATCAAATGTATCGTTAAGTTCTGATTTTGATTGAGGAGTTTAAAACAAATGTCCGGTTATGATAGTGGAACTCAAAATGAAATACTAATATACCTTGGATACTTTCGAATTTGTCACGATAATATACTTTTTGCTAACGTGTCAAGGGTATTTTGGTAATTTTTTGCGAGCTAACACATCAGCAAGACAGCAAAAAGTGTGATAGTCATATAGTTACTAAATTCGAAAACACTTGGAACAAACCGGTACTTTTTAGGATTCAATTATCATAACCATGGTTGTAAAAATCGCTAGCAGTATTCGAGCAGTCGGCTACCTTGTAGTGAGTGATTGGCCTAGGCAGAGGAGTACTCAGATTGGAATTTTTATACATAAGTTTCAAATCATAGGACCATAGAATAGTTCATTAGACCCTAGAGATATGTTAATAATCATTTACACAAACTTCAAATACTTCAAACCGAATTTTGACCAAACTGATTTTTAAGCCAATTCAGCTCAACTCGTCTGGTCATTTGGGTCACTGACCTTGTAGCGAGTAATTGCTGATTACTCGGCCTTGTTATCCAAGTTTTACAACACTACCCCAATATAACCTATGTACTTCCAAATTTCCTATCTATATTGGTAACTTAATGGGTGCTTACAAGTTACAAGTTAACAATAAGTACGAAATCAAGACAAAACTTGAAAGTGCATAGAGTATAGTAGTATTTTCCGGAATTCAGGTATAACCTTAACTTAAGAAAAAGTATGTCCGATACACAAACCTTAAGGGTGTGTTTAGTAGTTGGAAAATGAAAAGTTTCCCTGAAAATTTTTTCTAAGAAACACAGAGAAAACAGAAAACAGAAAAACAGAAAACCGTTCAAAATGAGTATTTTCTGAAATTTCTCTACTGAAAACAGAAAACGTGTTTTCCGCTATTATAATAAGATTTAGAGAACTTGAACTTAGAGTTCTCCCGTTTTCAAAAGGTTCCTCGGAGAAAGAAGAGTTACTCCGTTCTCAAGAAAACTAGAGAGAGAAAATTAAGAAAAACTTTCCTGCAACTAAACGCACCCTAAAAACTTCCCTATCTATTTTTAACACTGAACAGTTAATTTGAAACGACCCGAAAAGGAAAGGCAGACAAATAGTAATAAAAATAAAAAAAACATAAAAGTACCCATCAACCAAGCTGACATCATAGAAATCCAACCCCTGATCCCCATTAAGCGTAAACTCAGCAAGCGTAGCAGGCGGCTCAGCTCCACGTCCCTCACACGCCACTTTCCCAGACCCACAATCAGCAGTCACACACACCAACCTCCCACTACCATCCACCCCACAATCAGTCCTACCCCATAACCGACCCGACCACGAAACGGGTACCCGTAAAGTCCTGGACTGACCCGACTTGAGCATAAACCCGGTCGGGTTTAGCACAGGTCTGTCAGCTCCGGTCAGGATTCCGGGCCAGATTGTGTGACGACATTTGTTTATGATTTTGAAAGTTGTTTGGTGGGTGTTTGGGATAAGGGTGAGTGTGATGATTAGAGTGAAGATGATGTGGGTGTGATTCATGATTGAGTTGATTATTGGGTGTTTGGATTTTGGTTTTTGGGGTTTTGTTTTGTTTTTATAAAAAGTGGAAAAGTGGGAAGATAGTGGAAAAGAAAAAGCAGAGGATTTGAGATTTGATTATTGGGATTTATATGATGGTTTTTGTACTTTTTTCCCACCAAAAAAAAATGATTTTGGTTATGATTAAGTTTTGACTAGGTGTGGTGTAGGACAAATCTTGTTTGAGAAAGTTTTTTATTTTTGTTACTGAACAGCTGAAATAGCAAATTTTGACTGGATGCTTGTTTATTTTTTAGAGTTTTACCTGATCTAGAGAGGCTGACGTGGTGCTAATATGTCACCATTTATGCACGATAACATTGTTTAGGACCGGCGTACTTGAAGTAGAAGGTATACGTGTGCATACCTTTTGAGCATCATTGATAAATGAAAAGAAATATTTACCCTTTGTTGGCTTATAAAAAAAATGCACGTTCTTTGTCAGATTTTTGAATCCCACACTGTAACAGTGTAACACCACCCCACTCTGCTACCCGCCTCGCAATTTGATCTCGTGCATGGTTCATTTCATGCACGGGAAGACGAGATGATCAGCTTGTGTTGTGGGCTGTGTATGTTTAAATGTATCTTCCTCTCCCGCAAATCCACCACTCACCTTCCTGTAGCTCCCCGCCAACCCCTTCATGTGCGTACTCTCACAAACGAGTTGGACAAACACTAATGAAATTGTTAACCTTTGTAAAAAGTTGGATAATTATTGTACTCTTTATTAGACGTTAATTTTTTATTATGTCAAACAAAAAGCCTAATGCAATATGTTTTATGAAGCTGTCATTTGTGATTGCTTTATTGAAAGGTGCATCTTTTCAACAACTATGTCACTTACGCAAAAGAGCTTCAAATTTCATGAGGCGATTGTACATCCATGATCTAGAGAGGATATATGAAACTCATGAACATGTCACTATGCAGATACAAAATCACGATACTTAACTATCTCTTATCTTTAAAGAAAAAAATAATAATAAATAAATTAAAACAAAAATAAAAAGGTTCAACTCGGAAGATAAATGTCATCTTATCTTTATACCCATGTGATCAAAAACCATGTTCCAGATTTTTTAAGCACTTCTAATAGCTGGGTTATCATGTAAATCCAAGATATATCTAATCATGCGGATAAGTACATGACAAAGTGAGCAATACACTCTCACTCTGTATCCAAATCATTAGCAAGAGATCTTTCCGTCAATGATATAAAACAAGAGTACACGTTATCTCCCAAGATACGACTTTGTGAGTGACTGAGTTTATATGCTGCTTCGAAATGATTGACCCACAAAATTTCAGAATGAACGATCATTGGGATAGTCAAAATCAAACCATTACTGACCAACGGTATTTAACTAATGTACATAATTGTATATTGTATACTTTAAACACAGCATACATACTTGATTTAGTACTTGAGAATAATTGGAAATTTCTACCAGTCTACAAGAAGTAAATTCCAGTTCTGGGAAAACCTATACCAAAATATTTCAAAATACTAGACACAGCTTGAGGGACCCCAATTGAACTATCAACTGAAATATAAAGCAAGAGTTTACTATTTTCAAAACATATGAAGATAAGTGGGCAAAAGATTACGATAAAAAAAAATGTTATCACTTATCAGTCACAAAGTGCAAGTCCCTAAGTCCCGATTCTAAACAAATCTCTCTAGATCTGGGGCTCGAATTAACCACAGAAACAATTCAACAAAATCAGCACGTAATTAAATATTTCAACTAAAGTTCGACACCTTCCATGTTTATACAAACAGACCCCTCTGCATTATAATCCTGCAGCTGCATATACTCCATTTTTACTTCAGATTCTTTAAGCACAGAGAATACCAAGTTCATTGATGACCGTGCTGTATCTGGTAACAAGTGCACCATGAGCAAATCAATAAAAAAGAAGTGATTTTGAATAACATAAATCATCCACTGTAAATAACTATATAAGATAGAACCATGAACATATGCCTCCTGCTTGCTAATGAACAGGAAAGTTACAAAAAGCCCAGAAAAACCACAAGTCATGGCATAACAATTATGTCCCACATGTTAAACTCAATCGCTTAACCGTGGGTTATTTGTATAAAAATATGCAGCATGATGCAATTCATTAACTTATCAGTATTACAGATGACTACACAATCACAGCCTTGGTAAGCATTATGTAAGGACCCATTGCACGCGTTAAGCAATAAATACATGATGAAATTCGGGATCCTTAAGAACACTTATTTCCTAATTCCCATCTTTTGACCCAAGTGTGGTTGCTCCCCAAGGTTTTTATACTTGCATGCCATTTGGTCACCCTTTTGAAGATGTTGCACTTTGAATTACAAAGTAATATGTGTGTGCATAAAGAAATTGAACATGTAAGTATAAACTTTTGAACCAGACATAACTTATTGTTCCAAAGACATTATTATATTTCTTGTTAAAAAGAAAGTCTTTTGCATTAAAAAAACTTATGTCTGGTTCAAAGGCGTACAATGACAAACTGAACTTTAATACACATAAACAAATTTTTTAGCAAAATCGACAAAAGATTAAGAGAATGCCATGAGAGCAACAACGACGGAGAGCTATCACATTGGTTGAAATCTAGGACACGGGAAAACTATTTCAACAATTTCGAATGTTATCTCATATTCTCATATACCCAGGCAATATCGGCCCTTCTATTTTTCTCTAACACATGTCTACTGTCTAGCCAACGATCACCATGCCCATCTAGATGGTTGAAATCTAGGACACGGGAAAACTATTTCAACAATTTCGAATGTTATCTCATATTCTCATATACCCAGGCAATATCGGCCCTTTTATTTTTCTCTAACACATGTCTACTGTCTAGCCAACGATCACCATGCCCATCTAGATACTGAAAAAATTTATACCAAAAATAGATTCCGGTTTGTGAAAGCCTGTATAAAGATATTTTAAAGCACAAGACCCGTGTTTGACAGACAATTTGTTTGCATAATCAAAATCTAAACTGAAAATAAGGTATGGTTGGAGATAACGGGGAATAAAAATTTCACAAAGTGCAAGTCCAAAGTACACATTATTCTCTATCAGGAGTTCTCAAAAGTAACCACAGCTGTTATTCAATCAAAATCAGCAACATCATAAATATTTCATCTGAAGTTGGATATCTCGCAAGTTTATACAAACAGAACCTCTGTATATATTCCTACATATGCATATACTCCGTTTTTAATTCAAGATCTTTAAGCACATAGAACACCGAGTTCATTGATAGTGATGTAGTATCTGAAAACAGCAAGTGCACTATACACAAATCAATATGAAAGAGGTGATCTTACATAGCATCAAATCATCAATCATCTAAAGAAAGTAAATCAGTATTTATAGAATTTTATGCAAGAAAAACTGAATTCTAACCATGAATATATGTATCCCAAACGCTATAAAACAAGAAAGTTATATACAGCCCAGGAAACCACAAGTCGTTTGATAGCAATTGTGCTCTGGATATTAAGTTTAGCTGCTTAACTGTGCCTTGTTTGTAGGGGGTGTAAGTGAAAATATGTGGCACGACACGATTCATCAATTTATTTAAATTGCAAATGACAACACAATCACACATGATGTAAGTAATTCTTCACACAGTTTCCTGACCTTTGTTGCACCTATGAAAAAGTTTTGACACAATTATAAACTTAGTTTGACTGCACGACTAATACCTTTAATAGATGAAACTTGTCTATGATGATATGAAATAAAACAAGAAACAAGAAACTAAATTCACAGAGGCACTTGAAGGACTTATGTCACATGAAAAGCAACAGATACATGTTTTGGGATCCTTAAAACAATTTATTTCCAAATTCCCATCTTTTGACCCAAGTATGATTGCTCTCGACCATCGCTACCCGAATGCCATTCGGTTAGCCTTTAATTGGTATGCACTCAGGATTGCAAAAACACGTGTGTATGTGAGTGTGTAAAAATTTAATCTGTAAGTATCAACATTTGAACTCAACATAGCTCTTTGTCACAAAGACATACTTTTTTAATCAAAAGGTTGTATCTATATTAGCAAACCAAATTTTTATACTAAAATCGACAAAGAGTAACAGAATGATATTAGGGCAACAATGATGGATAGCTACCGAACTTGGTCGAAATCTAGGATATAGGTTTTTCTTTGGCATGTCTCGACTGTCTAGTGAAACAACACCATGCCCCTCTAGAAACTTGGTAAGCGCAAATTACGTTTTATTATTATCATAGCTTTTAAAGGTGCAAAGAAAGCCACCAAAATGTGTGAATGATGAGTTCATCATGCTACCATGGGTTTTAATTGTGTATCCAATTGCAACCCCAAAATATATTGATATATCATATCATGCCACATATTTTCACCTTACACCTTACAAAAAAACACAGCAATTAAACTATATAGCTTATCATTCTCATCATTCAATCATACTCATTCTATTAATGTGAATCAATAATTAAATCATCATACTTGTCGCCGTAAATTATTGATAGGTATGTAATGCAATAACATTTTAAAAAAAAAATCATGATATGTAGCTAGAAATGTATAGCACTATCAATCTTGTCCTGTGTAACTAATACAGTCAAGAGCTGGTTTTGTGCCATAATTTAAATTGATATAGCAGCTGTATTTAACTTACTGTTCTGGTTGTACTTATACCAGTCAGCTCGGCCAGCTGCAATTAACCCCAAAAAAATACAACTGACTCACTAAACACTTATTTATTTTTTAATATATTCACCGGGTATAATCCCTTTACCAAAAGAAAAATGCAATTAACATTTTTTTGGAAAAAATAATATAGTGCTTCTTCCCTCAGCTACAGTTAAGTTTGCGCAAAATCACTAGGTCTGCAAACTATAGAAGCATAGAGCGTTGATAGCATTTTGAAAAGAACAAAGGTTAATTAGCAAGCGCTTTCTAACTATAGTACAAGTTAAGTGTCACAACTCATGTTCCATCAAATCAGAATCAGTTTTTATCTCAGTTTAACTTTTTTTCGACATTTGGTTTAGTGCACCCATACAAAGTAAAGCTATTAATCTTTCTGTTCGTAACACAATTAAACTCCTGTTAAAGAATTCACGAAAAAATCTTAATGTAAGCTTTTATGAACCGATTTTATTGCCAATTTAATCATCAAGTGAACACATAAATCCAACGGAAAAATACATAACGCTCACTGTTTTAATCCCTCGAAATACCTCAAATAACGAGCACATTTTGCATATTAGCAGTCAGCAACGCATATAATACATACTTCAAACCGCAAATAACCTATCTTAAACCTCACAATCAAGTCTAGTAAAAAAAAAGTGACTAAACATAACAAAACATACATTATTCATTCGACCCAAATCCTCAAAACTGCCTCCCAGCAGCATCACCAACAATCGGCAACTTAGGCGTCCGTCCAAGAACCGAATACCCGACAGTATAAACAAAACACGCACAAACAACCACAAAGATCACATTATGACTAAACATAACAATCTTCCCACTTAACCCATGTGGGCCAGGGTTAAAAATCCTCTGAACCAACATAGGCAAAACAAGCAAGACATCAAGAACAACAGCCTGCATCGCGTTAAAACGGGCGTAACGGCTGACATTATTATTCCTAACAACACCAATGTAAAGGAGTAGGAAAGCCAAGTAGGAAGCGTAGGGGACGGAGCGGTAGAAGGAGAGTAATGGGAGTAATGGCTCAAGGATTAGGCCCAGGGTTCTTGGGTATTGGGCGAAAAGGTAGCGGCCGTATTGGAGGCCGTTGAAGAAGGGGAAAAAGTAGGCGGCGGATGAGATGAGGCGGTCTGGGATTGGGGTTGTGGTGGTGTTTGTGGCGGAGATGCGGGTTTTGAGGGGTTTGGTTGTGGTGGTGAGGGGAGTGAAGGGTTTTAAGGGGAGTTTAAGAGGGTGGCTGAAGAGGGTTGAACGAAGGGGTTTTTGTGGTTGTGGTGGTGGGGATAGGCTGAGGCGGAGGAGGGGGATGGTGGCCATTGGTGGTAGTTGGAAGGAGAGGTGAGGGGTGATTTTGTGATGATGGGGTACAGGTTTGGAAGGGTTTTAGAAATGGGAATGAAGATAAGGGGGTGTTTGGCTAGCCTTCGAAACACACCTTCATAAATGGGTTACCAAAACACATTTTTAGGAACCTGTTTGACACTATAATTGTCACATGTGATTAAGGCATCAACTTTATTGTTAACTAGTTATAATATCCGTGCACGCACGGGGTTTTTTCTAATTTTTTTTCCTTAAATGTTTTTACATACAGAGTTAAAAATAGGAGATTTATTATTTTATATAATGATTTTGGAAACAACGATGCAAGAGTAGTATCCTTAGCCAAATGAGACCGCAGATGATTCCGAGCAATCTCGTAAACAGTCCTTAACGTATACATATCCTTAGTCCCAACAATTATAATCCAAAATAGCAGCCTCAACCAAAACACAAACCACACCATTTCCTCGGGTCTTTCCCAACAATTATTGATCCGATATATCCTCAACCAGAACATAAACCAAACCATTTGTGTACAATCTTAAAAGTTGATTGTGTAAAAAGATGCAATACTTTGTACATTTTATAAATAATGGCTAAAAAATAGGTATTTATTTGAGTTTTTTATAACACCAGACTCAAATGAGTACATCACCATTTCTATGCTTTTTACCATGCCTACCCATTCTCAGCGCGTCCTTTATTGTAAGTTTTTATAATCGGTAGACACCTAAATAAAAGGTTATTGGCATTGATCCTTGTTAGGTCACCATGTTAAAGCATAAACAACCAAAGATACAAGAACTAGAATGGAGAAGAAGAAGCTAGAATAATATGGAAGGAACTCTACTAATGATATGATGAAAATGATAATGTATTAATGAGAACCAACAAGCCTTAATGAAGGCTTACACATAGTATTTATAGGGGAGTCCAAGGGTCTCTAGATTCTTCTCTATACTTTACACTACTAGCCCTTGGACTTCCACTTGTAGTAACATTACATCATAAACTTTAGTAACAAAATGATTAAACATAAAACATAATAAGTTTAACTAGCAACCTATCATAAACTAATGACCGACATTTGAATAACGTGAAACGTGTTCCTAACAATCCTGCTTTTGTTATTTTGGCTAAGAGGGTCTTGATTGACTTGCCTATTGGTATACTTTGCAAGAAAAACCTTCGAATGATCTCATAATCCACACTATCATAACCTCGATGGTAAATTTCCTGTATCAAAGGATAGAAAAGCAAGTGTAATGATAGATCCACATTATACAATTACAACATAATACATCCACATTATGTTGCCAAATTGCTATAAGTATATACGATTTCTAGAATGGATAATGCTGACTTAATCACTCCGCGCCGCATCACGCAACGATCCTACGATCAAGGTTTGACATCATATACTCAAAGACACAACCATAAAAGCCCATAGTCAACTATGTATTCGCAGATAAGGTACAGAGCGAAGGAATCAGAGATGAATAGGAATGGGACAAACACATGACATTACTATGGCCCACAACTATTCCTATTCCAGGCCAAGTATCTGTTCAAGGCCTGGTTCAACGCCCGAACCTATAGCCAGACTCAATCTATCTCGATCCAATAGCCACTTACCCGAACAGAACCAGTCACCACTAACAGAACCACGAATTCACAATCAAGGCTTGGTCAAGGTGAATGCATATGGTACATACTTACAATCGATCATCTATATCGCACATAAATGTCAACATGTTTCCCTTTGTGCATTACAGATTTACAGTATTATTCTAACCCATATTTTTAATTTCGAAAAACTACATGACATGCATAATAAGGTTAAACCAGACTATAAAGAAACCAGTAACACAATAAGTTAATCAAATGTGCTTTCCAGTTGACCAAGTAAGAGAAACCACTAAACTTTATCATTAAATAAGATATACATCGACTCCATATTCAGAACAAATAGTTAATAAACTTACAAACCAATAAGAGTTTGTTTATCTCAGTCCCTATCAGACTGTCAAGGTGAAGTTATATCATATACTTCATGTTTGATGGAAACGCAAAACCTTTATCTTCCAAACCAGTGAGAGAGCCTAGAAACAAAAGTAATGACATTCAGATAATTGGTTCTATATTGCAGTAGTGAGATTCTAACAAATTTATACGTTTTCTGAATATAAATCTTTAACTTCAATTATGCATACAGGAATAGTTAATAAAGTAACACTACAGAGTATGATCGATAATTCTTACAAAGATGCAAATTGCCAAAGTAAACAAAGCATCATAAGCATTGCATTACACGACTGAACTCGAAGCCTGTTCTGCTCGATCTCATGATTGGTTTGATCAATTTCCGTGGCGAGAGAGAACATGAGAGGGTTGCTTTGCTTTTAGTGAAATATGACAAAAATGAAGCCATAAAAGAAGGGGCAAACACATAATTATACGATTGCATCATTGTATTATCATGAATAAGATAAAGAAAAGGTGATTCAGAAAGCATTTATGTAACTGTATTCAAATGTAAGCTACCACCTAAACTTACATTTATAATCTCGGAAATCCAATCAGCTAAATTCATCACTTTGCTTTCAGGATCAGTCACCTAATTAAAGAGCATATAGTTAAATTTCGTTGAACAAATCAGATTATTGAAAGACAATGGATGATACGAACCAACCTTGTGATTCTTGGGCTTCATGGTTTCTGTCAAGTGCTTAAAATGATGTTGTGCTATCGGTATAGCTTTCTTTGATTCCGCCATTAGGAGGTGGGGATAAACTAAGCCATTGTCATCGAGAGGTAGATCTAAAGATGCAATAAGAAGTCCAATTAAGAACACAAAAGCTTGCATCAAAATTTTTAACAATACTAAATGGATATATTGAGATCTATGTCTATCACCTTCTAGGATAGTATCTCCTTAGCTTCTGATTCAGCTTGAAGCTCTGCTCAATGAGTAAAAGCTCTTATTTAAAAGGCTCGAGTGCGCCACGTGCCTTGTCAAGCTCATAGTGAGTGCGTTGATTTCAGCTGTTAAAGAAAGTATACAAACAAATGGATACCACATACACTTTAATAATAGCAATATATATCTCGCCAAGAAGTCTGGCTTCCTATCTGCTTTTGCAGGTCCATCAGCAATTAGATCACTTTGATCCAACAGCTTTTTGAGATCCTTGTCACTGATATCCGTTTGTATCATTTTGTCTTCGGCATCTTCGTCGCCTTTTAAAAGAGCCAACATATCCTCTTCCTAAAAATATCAAATTTCCAAAAAATAAGCAAAACAGGCCAAAAAAAAATCCTTTTAACAAATTTATGTGGTGAGCATGATTAGAAAAATGATTATTGCAAAATTATGTAACCTTTTCTAATAATTGAATTAGAACAGTTTGATGCATTATAATACGATTCAGACGCCTTTTAACCCGTTTGACCTGTTTCTTTTGTTGTTACAACCTTCGCAGTTCCGGTACTGCTGGGAATGATATTTAAAGAAGCAGCTCTTCCTCCTCTCCAATCCTTCATTGATGGACCATCAACAGTCTTTTGAATGGCTGAATCATAAAAAGAGTAATTAATAAATGATCCATATACTCATCCAACGAAACCACAAAGAATATGAAACCTGTAATGGAGTTAATGGTGGTCATAAGTCCCTCAACAATTCCAAATTTGTCATGAATAACCTGTATATAACAAACAAAGAGTTCAAAGCCATTGTTAGCACATATAAAAATTAGATAAAATATAGTCACAGGGGTGGGAAATGGGACCTTGACCAATGGAGCAAGACAGTTATTCAGCCAGCATTCGAGACGATGGTGATATCAGATTAGCATTCCTTCTCATTGACACCCGCAACAAACATGGGAGCATCTGCACTTGGAGCTAAGATAACAACCTTCTTTGCACCTCCCTAAAGCCGAAACAAACAAATAAAATGTTATGAAGAATTTTCTGTAAGAAAAACCGCATTCTAAAGTAATACTAATATGTATCAGCTTTGTCCTTAATGGTGAAAACTCCTGTTGATTCCATGGCATATTCAGCTCCGGCCTCAATTCTGATGATCCTTAAACATTAATCTACAATAAATTTGTGGTCTCTATCATTACTGCCCATATGAGTCAAACAGAAAAACATCAAGGGAAGGGTCTCAAACCTCAATCCATTTTAACCCATAATTAACACATTAGTTATTTATCTACGAATTCAAGACTGAAACTAAAATTATTTTTGTTGGTAAACAAAATCCAGCCCGGTCCGTTGCAACATGTATTGATAATTGACATACTTTGACCCGAACTAACCCCTACGTACATTAATGATAAAAAAGAGGTGTTACAAACTGACAATTGTTTTTTTAACTTATAAATGGGTCTGTTTGGATTAAAATTTGGTCTTGGGTCATATAAAAAATGTCTGAAAGTGGAATGGGTTAGTCAAACATGGCCAGTTTAGATCCTTATATAAATAACAAACGGATAAGCTAATTAAAAGATTTATATATACTCCTTCTACAAATTGTCAAAATGTCACTACATTCTATTTACTCATAATAGAAATCACCTAACTATCAAGTAAAAGCTTCTCAAACAAGTGGTCTTTGTACTTCTTAAACAAACATGCATTGATGAACACAATGTCATGACACATATAGTGTGATTTATACATCTTATTAATGCAGCGAATGAGATATTAAGCGTCTTTAAGTTAACGTGAAGAAAAACCTTGTGCTTTCCAAAAACCAAACCTAGTCACTTTTGATTCTGGCGGATCCCATATTACATTAAAACATAGATAGCTTTTTTTCTATTATGTTTCAACCAACAGAAGTGCATCTCAATAATTATGGTTGATGGCAATTTTAATCAAAATACTGAACATACTTTAATATACCAAACTTAAAGTTTCTGGTTTATAAATATAAGTGTCAATTGATGATTTTTATTTTTTAGCATATATTCAAATCAAAAGAGCTAACTTTTTTACATCCAAACACTATATCACATTTTAATCGCACAATACATACATCCATCAGGCAAATAGTAATCAAAAAGTGTGTACCTTGCTTTGACCAATTATTTTATGTGTTATTAAAAAACCCATCAACGTCAAACCTAACCAGATTTGACCTTCATGATATCTTTAAAAAGAATATTGAATTACATCCTTATTATGATATAATTGAATCGCATGGTTAAATCTGTATACACCGGAGTTGGAGAATTTTGTAGTGATGGAAGATTACGGTGGTTGCTTAATATACAGAAGTCGGAGAAGAAAAATATTGCCGATGTATAATGAACCGAGCCTAGGAGACTAATTTGGGAATTTTCGGACTTTAGGATTTTTAGGAATGATACTGAATTTTAAGTTTCAGCCCAAAACTTTGAAAAACTTAGCTCCGCCGTTTTTAAGTTTTTTTCTTTTTAGTTTTTGACACATATATTTTTGTAAGATTTTTTCAATGATCACAAATCAAATTCGTTTTTTTTTTTTTATATAAAATATGGCCAAATTTGGAAGTATTTAGCCTTTTCTTATTCAATATTTTTTTAAAAAAATTTAATAATAATTCGATTATTACTAAATAAGGTATGATTTGATTTAAAAAGTCCCCACTAGGGGTTTTGTTTTATTAGGAAAAAGATTCCTACGAAAAACATTGGGTATACACATTCTCAGGCTCCAAAGATATTGACATGTAATTACTACAAACAAAGGGGGGGGGGGGGTTTTGGTCAGAGATCGATTTCTCAATAAGATCAATTTTATACAAGTTGTCATGTTTTCACTGGAATAGTTCCGCAAATTCTGGGCTAGACATTGCTCTACATGATACTTATTATGTGTTGCACATTTCCATTATGTACTTTCTATGAGAGCCTTGCTTTATTTGCCAGGATTTCACTATTGGGTAGGTAAAATCTTTGGTCGAACATATCCTGAAAACTTTAGGTCGGGGGGGGGGGGGGGGGGAGTTTCACACTCCATTGACGTACACATTCTAATTGTTTGTGTTTTGACATTTATACCCTTATATCATTTTAGTTATATTCATCCATGTAAGGGGTATAAATGTCAACACAAAAACAAGTGCAATGTACAAATCATTTTATAAAGTGCGCAAAATCACCTCTCATAAATAAATTATGCTAAACACCGTTTATTCAACATTTCACAACGCAAGCGCATGACAGAGTAAAGAGTCCGATAAAATCGGGTCTTGCTATCATTTACTCCCTCCGCTCCCAAAATTTAAGCTCCAGTTTTATTTGGAAAAATCTTATTAATGTACTATACTTGCCACAAATATCACTTCCGCGTCAGTGAACAAAAAAAATAGCCTTTCTACACTAAAGTTGACACTTTGTCTTCTTTTTGTATTAGACTATTTTACCCTTTCAAATTACAAAAAATAGTCCCTGTTGGTTTGCCGAAAATTGCATCCATCCGCCTTAGGCTAAATTACATAAATGTCTCTATTCTTTAAAGAAATTGCGTCCACCGTCCCCCCCCCTTTTTTTCTTTCTAAATTCCTTTCTTTCTCAATTTTTTTTTAAATTCTTTTTTTAAATATTTTCGAAAAAATAATATTTTCGGAAAAAAAATATTTTCGAAAAAACATATTTTCGAAAATAAAAATATTTAAAAAAAAAATTATTTTCGGAAAACAAATATTTCGAAAAAAAAAATTTGAAAAAAAAGTGTTTTCGAAAATAAAAATACTTTTGAAAAAAAATATTTTGGAAAAAAAATATTTTCGAAGGAAAATATTTTCGCGAAAAAAATATTTTCAAAAAAATTATTTTCGAAAAAAAAATTATTTTCGAAAAAAAAAATATTTTTGAAAGAAAAATATTTTCGGGGAAAAAATATTTTCGAAAAAAAAAATTTGAAAAAAAAATTCGGAAAAAAAATATTTTCGAAAAAAAAATTTGAAAAAAAGAATACTTTTCTCTAAACAACAGGGACCATTTATGTAATTTAGCCAAAGGACTTTGGATGCAATTTTCAAAAATTCAAAGGTATAATAGTCATTACAGAAATTTTTTTTATCCTTATTACACAAAGAAAGACAAAAGTGTCAACTTTAGTGTACAGAAAAGCAATTTTTTTTGTTCACTACGCGGAAGTGATATTTGTGACAAGTATAGTACATTAATAAAGATTTTTCCCTTTGATTTTCTAATCGAACTTTGATCTTAGATATTTTTATTTGTATTATATAACACTGATGAAAATTATACAAAATGAAAATACATTTAAATCATAATTCATTTATATATTTTGCATCAAATATTATACAATACAAATAAAAATATTTAAGGTCAAAGTTCGATCTAAAAGGTCAAACTTAACTTAAATTTTAGGACGGAGGGAATAGTGTATTTGAAAATTATGACATGAATTATTTTTAATACCTTTTTAACTTGGCTTAAAAAGTTGGTGTGGAAGCAATAATGGTTTTGATTTCAGCATCTTTTCCACTTCAACAACTTCGTCTAAGCCAATAATGTTATTATATTATGAACTTTTAGCAAATAATAAATTTTTGCTCTTTGGTATGAAAAAAACAAATATTTTGTGTGTTTTTTAATTAAAGGGTTTATTTTATTAAGAGTAAATTACACAATGGTCCTTATGGTTTGGCGAAAATTGCATCTACCATCCCGTAGAGTTTAAAGTTGCACTTTTGATCCTTATAGTCCTTGCATCTAACGAAAATTAAAACTGACCGTTAAATCAACTCATGTGCAAGTCATATGAAGGCATTATAGTCATTTTGACTCACTTCTTCTTCAACCTCCAATTTTTTTATTATCTTATTATTATTATTATTATTATTATTATTATTATTATTATTATTATTATTATTATTATTATTATTATTATTATTATACTGTTTAATCTCTTTCTATTGAAGCTAATAAATGTTGAAAAACATCAATATTAAAGGAATTCATGATATAACATGTGTATAATCCATTTCAAAAACCTTCTAATTTCATTCAAAACCAACATTTAGAGTTAATATCAAATGCCCTCACAAATACATAAAATGAAACAAAACCCACTCAAACCTTTAAGCTAAATTTGATTTGTATTATATTTTCGTACCAAGTACTTTACACCAATTAATAATTTAACCTTTTATTTCAACTTTTTTTCTTCAATCACTTGTCATGACCCTTTGAATGTGTGAAAAAAAACAAATAACCCATTGACTTAAATACTTATAGTAAGGTTCTAATAGTAATCCGCACGGCTATAAAACATGCACAACGGAAAAATAAACATACAAAGTCGGCTGCATACCAACACTCTAATAGTCAGATCTTGCTAAACAGTTATATAACTTATCTAACACATAAGAAGTGTGTTTAAAGATTACTTACTTGTTCCGCATCCCGCTGAGTGTAAGATCACGACCTTTCTTTTACTTGCGCGGACGAACGCGCTTGGCTTGCGTCGCTGCGCTTGAGTTTTTACGATGATGCACCTTTTTAGGGTTTCTTAAGAAAGTTATTCATTGGCTTACGGAGTAGCGCCAGTGTATCCGCTAGTACTGCAGCATGTAGAACTAGGGGTACGATCGCTATGCAAGTTTAGGAAGCACGAAACCGGGTAAAGCCGGTGAATCCGACTGAGGAAGTCGAACTAGGAGATATTGTGCCTTGTCGATCGAATTAAGGTTTAGGAAACGCTAATAGCATTCACATGGGATCGGACAAAAAGGTTTCCGGACCCTTTTGGGTTTGTTAGTTCGATCGCATAAAGAGAGGATATGAGAACGAGACGGTTTTTCTAGGCTATGGAGGAGTGAATTATGAATCCCAGTAGGGAAGATCTCTTGTATTTATGAGGGCGCCTAGGGAGGTTTCTAGAATACGTTGATCCAACAAGTATTAGTGTTTGACAAAAAGACAAACACGCCTTTGTGTGTAGCTCAGTTGATGCCCCCAAACCCAAAAGGCTTTGTGTTTGGTCATTTGGGACCCTCTAATATTATTCCAGATAAAGTGTTAAATATTTTACTTTGGCGTAATTAACATTTTAAACCCTAAATGAAATTAAACACTTATATCTTCATTTTCACTTTACTGCCTCATTCATTTCGTATCTTATTTCTTGCTTGCTGCTTCATTCGTTAAATGTGCACCGGTGTGACCCTTCGGCATTTCTGTGAAGGAAGTGGAAATTTGTTGTGCTGTTGGCCACATAATCCTTTCACTTTTGACCCCTTTAATGAGGAACCCGCATTCTTCATCTTGAATCTTGCCATGCCCCAAATATGGTTGAGGTTCGATGAAACATTCTATTAAAAAGAGATAGATGATATCGGAGAGAAGAATAACAAAGTCCCCAAATCAATTTCGCACATCATGAAAAATGTGATATTCAAAATCAACGTAATTAGAACTCCAATCAAATTACATTATCCGACACAATTGAAAANTTTCGTTGCAACAAAATCATATTGAATGATACAGAAACTAAAAAAAAAGGTACTTGCAATCGTTTAATCGACACACACAAACATACGTTACCTTTCTCTTTGTTTTGTATGGCATTCAATTACACAAAGCAATTTATAATGACCAACTTAGCACAACAAACTTACATATCAAAATCTATTAGCAATATGAGAACATAGCAAGTACCTGAGATGTGCCAGGAATGTCTAATGGTACGTTTGAGCCAGCTCTAACACAACATTCTCAAAAGTTATCACATTTATTCGCAAACCGCTAATCTCTACAATCGGCCATTGAATAATATTGCTCTGAGTTTTTCTATCTAACACAATTGTTCTAGTAACATTATGGTAGGTTGGCAAGTTGATACACATAACTCTCGTTGACTAGCTACGATTTCAGCAATGACGCGTTCTTGACCCAACTTGTTAATCAATGCAACAAACTGAACTGAAAAAGCATGAATCACTATAAGTTAACGTTACTGGAATCCTGTTATAAAAGGACTCTAAACTTCCGTACTTATATCTTATTACATGTTAACCATAACACAAAGGTATGAGTAAGTCGACACTGGTTTAATTTTATTTCTAAGGGTCAAATAGGGTCAAAAAATATATATATATAAATAATAGTAAAAAAATACTGGTTTAGTTGCGCAGCAGTCCATTTACGATACACTCTTACCTGAATTGCTTTGTTTGTATCTGTTGGGTTCAACTTGGCAACAGTGATGTTTTTTAGTTGTACTACAATCAATTTTTTTAGCATCAGAGGTAGAGTCAACATGAAATGAGGCCTAGTAAGATTCTAGTGTTGCATTGTATTCCTGCAAGATAGACAACTATGAGCAAAAAGATTGCATGTTATAAACAACAACCAAAAATAAAGATTGCCATGTTTACCTGTTTTTCGGAATAAAGGTCAAGATGTGTTGTCAAGTTTTCTTTGTAGTTGTTAAGGGACATGACTGGTATTTAGTGCCCAAAGTTCCTGATAATAAATACGCATAATTAGTTTTCAAAAACCTATGTGCGATTACTTCTAAAATATGCTTGCAACACCATATTAACAAATGACAGATTTACTAACAGGGCCATATGACAGTTGGGATTACTAACTTAATTCGTTTTCAAATTATAGGCAGGCCACATGGGAAGCTGATGAGGCGAAAAGTGTTATGCTTTTAGGGGGTCATTTAAGCCCTAATCCGTAATTATTTGCTCAAATATTGCCTTAAATTGTTCCTTTTGTCATTTTAGGTACTTTGGAGAGGAATTCTGGAAAAGGAAGCATTTTGGACGTTTTTGGAGCATAAAAGTGAAGAAAACGACAAAGTCTCAAAACCATGCTATACCTAACGGCGTCACTCTTTACGAGGTGACGGCGTCACGCTTTGACAACAAGGTGGATGATTTTTTTACTAGACGCCCCAGAAAGATTTTGAAGGAATTACACGTGACGGCGTCACGTGTATTTGGAAGTAGGCCGTCTGACCCTAAGTTAACAAGAGACGTCCCAGAAGACTTTTGAAGGTGACGGCGTCAGGATTCAACCTGACGACGTCTGATGATATAGAGTGACGACGTCAGAAAGAAGGCTTGCACGAGAAGAAACCAAAATGGAACCGTCACATGTTGATCAAGACAATCACAACTCGCGTGCGGAGTAGCTGTTACGGTTTTGGCCATAAAATCTTCATACGAACTCGGATTTGGGTGATTCAAAAGCCCACGCGAAGAGGACGAAAAAATCTTCGATTTGGTGAAAACGGAGGGATGACACCGTCACTTGTTAGGGCTGACGCCGTCACCCTTTGCCGACAGTAAAATTGCCTATAAATATAACATTATAACTTCATTATTTGTAAGCCCCAAACCGTAAGTCCGATTCTAGGGTTAGGGTAGGTGTTTTTCCAGCAACTTAAAGGGTCTTAATCACTCCATAAACATCTTGTATTGGTGTATTGATTCTATCTTAATTATGTCTTCCATTATTATTGTTGCTTGTTCTTCATTGATTATGTTTTGCTAAATCACCTAGTGTTTACCTATGATTGTGTGAAACTTGTATATAACTAATTAGATCTTATTGATTTCTTGTTGATGTTTGTGTCTATCTCCATCAATTAAGGCGTGACAACTTCAATAGATCTAGTTGGTTTGGTTTATAATTCTTGCTTCCTATTGTTTCTTGTTTTGATTGGGTGATGTCGATGTTAGGCTTAAGAAAACTGGCTAACCTCCTATATGGTAACTTGCTTGAACGTCTTAAGAAACATGAATCGGATGTGTACTACGATTATATGGTTGTATTTAATGCATAAGCGAATTCTAGTGATCCCATGTTAGGAGCTTTTAGTCGGCTCGACATATGAGTGAAGTAGGAGCTTATAGAATTAGGGAAGATCGTACACGGCCCTACGAATGGTATTAAGGAATGCAACCCGTCAATTAAAACAAGGTGTGACAACTCAATAGGTAGAATTGGATAGCTAGCAAGGAGTAATACATCATAGGTAGACATGCTTCACTTCCCTTGTAGAACCCTAGTTTACTTTCTTGCACATTAGTTTAAATAGTAGCTTTTGGGTTAGTTGATTAGCAACTAATTCCGCCCCTCCTTCCAAAACCCGAGATTTTTACTTGCTTTTCATAAAATATAAAAATACAAAAAGAATCATCCCTCACCTCTAGACCTAAATTAGAGTAAATTTCAATCCTAACGAACACTATTCTTTGAGTTGAACGATCAATCCCCCGGTACTTGCCACTTCACTATACTACATCGGTCAGGTACACTGCCTGGTGGGGATTGCAAGCTTCTCAAGATCCCTTGAGAGGTAAAACCTATTGCAAGGTTGCAAAATCACGCATCAAGTTTTTGGCGCCGCAGCCCGGGGAATAGTTATTGCTTAGGTTGAATTTTATTTTTATTTAGGTCTACTCATTAGATTCCTATCTAGTGAGATTTCTTATTTTGTAGCTTCCTCGTAGTCTATCTTTTCTGTAATACATAAAATTTCCATCTTGAGAAAATTACCAAAATACCCTTGTATTTTAAAAAATTTAATAAAACTATATAGTTAAATTAAGAACTACATAAATTAAATAAAAACTATAAAATTACACCAAATAAATTCTAAAATTTTACAAGAGCCCAAATATGATCCAAAATAATTAAATTGGTCCAATAAAAATTTCAAAAGCCTGAATACTCTTAATATGGCACGCCTAGCATTTTTTTT